>CABHPQ010172944.1:0-30856 GCA_902168405.1 Peromyscus aztecus
TGGCTTCTGTTGTTGGATTTTTTTTAATTGTTTGCTTTATAGTAGGGACTCTTAATATCAAATGTATACAGTACACTGAATGACTGTCTCCAAAGACCCACCCGTGTCTTCATTGTTAGAGCCTGTGATACATTGCAAGAGGTATTTGAGCATATTAAGAATCTTAAAATGGAGCATTCTAGATTATTGGTGTGGGTCAAATGCAGTAACAAAAAAGATCCCTTTAAGGTGGACAAGAGAGGCAGAAGAGCCAGAGGCATGTGTGACATGAGAAATCAGTGGTGTGACTGCTAGTTATACTAACAGAGGAAGGGAGCAGAGGACGCAGTTGGCCTCTGGACTCTTAAAAGTGAGATGGGATTGTGTCATGGAGCATCCGGGACGAAGTGAAGCTTTGACTTTAGCTCAGGGAGATTGCCTCACACTCTGGAACTGTAAACCAATACGGGTATGTTGCTTGAAGTCGCTACATTTGTGACCACTTGTGACAGTCACAGTAGAAAATAAATATAAGTGTTGGTGCCTGGAATCATGGTGCTGCTGGGACCAATACCTGAAAATGGAGGTGTGGCTTTGCAATTGGGCAGTTGGGGCTGAACTGGCAGAGTTTTGAGCAGCATGATAAGAGAACACTGTCAGCTGAGACATGTATGTTAATGATAGCTACTGGAGTCTGAGAAAGAGCTAAGAGACATAGGGAAATGCTAAATCATCGTAGAGAAAGCCTAAATTATCATTAGTGGACAGTTGACTTGAAGGGACTATTGATGAAAATATGAATGGTAAGACCTCTGTTTGTGGAGGCTGAGACAGAACAGGGGATGTTACCTGACCCCCCCCCCAAAAAAAAAAAAGAAGAAAAGGCAACCTTAATGAAGAGGCAGAGAGTTCAGCCAAATGATGTCTCACACTTATTTCTCATTCAGATCTTATGGACAATGGACTCACGTTTAGCCAGGGAAATTTCCAGACACAATGTTAAAGCTACAACCTGGTGGTCTTTGGGAGTTTGTAGTAAAATTTAAGAGAAGTACTGCTGGGTCTGAAGAGCTGGTTCAGGAGTTAAGAGCCCTGGCTCTTACAGATGACCTGGATTTGAGTTTGGTTCCCAGAATCCACAACCCTCTGTAACTCCAACTCTAGGGAACTCAGCACCCTCTTCTGGGCACCAGGCATGTATGAAATGTACATACATACATTCAGACAAAATACTCATACACGTAAAATAAAACTAAATAAGTCTTCCAAAGGCTGTTCAGAAAGAGAAGAAAAAATACTGCCAAGTAAAAGTGGAAATTTAGGCTTCATGAGTTGGAAATCTCAATCCATCCAAATTGCAAATGACGTGAAGGCTGTTTTCCGGTGTTTGAACTGTTTGTGAGCTGTCCTGTTCTGGGGCTTCTGAGAGAGCTTGCCTGGCAGCGATTATGAAGGCTGTAGGACACAGTGATGCCTCACAGCGCTTCAGAGTGTGTGTCACAGAAGGAAACACAACATTTCAGTCAGAGACAATGAGAACATGCGTGTCCTTTCTCCCCATCGAGTTCGTAGATCCCCACCTATGGACAACCGTTTAAGGACTCACTGTAGATGAAAAATGAACATTTCCTCCAGAATTCATGTGTTGAAGCCTAGTGTGGAAGGTGATTGGAAGGTGATTTTGTTTCATGTGACTGGAACTCTTGTGAGTGGGACTAGCGTCCCTATAGAAGAGAACCAAGAGAGCTTTCATGTCCTTCCCTCATAGGAAGAGACAGTGGTAAAAGTGGCCATCTGTGAACAGAAGAGTAAGCCTTCATCCCCTGACCATACCCTGAATCTGCTGGCTCCTTGAACTTGAAACTCCTCGGGCCCCAAGGCTGTGGAAAATAATTTTCTGTTGTTTGTAAGCCACCAGTCTTACCAGTTCCATCACAGTAGCTCATGCGGACGGAGAGCATTCAGCTGCAACACTGCCTGCTAAAGCGCCCTCCAGCTCACTTTCTTTTAGATTTTTCAGAGTATTTTTGGTGAGCTAGCTATTGTGATGAGGGGAGAAAAGCAGATCCTTTATCTGCCAAATGGGACTTTTATCCGCCTGAGAATCTGTCTCATTTTGAAAGAAAAAAAACACAGAAGTCAGATTCTTAGACAATAGACCTCATAGTTTGGGGAACGGGATAACAGGCTGCCTCCTCGGCTCCTCTCTGTGTCCTGGGACACGTGCCCACAGACTCAGAATACCATGGTGCTTCCTGGGAAGCGTCAGGATTCTCAGCTGGCATTCCCCATGCAGATAAATCAGTGATCTGCCCTGAACTTCAGATCTCCCGATTATAAAATGAATATATTTTCACTGTACATATTCTAGAAGGTGACCTTTAGTGCCACCAACAGTATAGGTGTATTTCTGTGGGTGAGCAGAGCAGGCATCCTTTACAAGATGAGGCAGAGTACTTACTTAATGAGGATTTTATTTCTGGTCCAAGAAATCTCGGGCTGAGGGTAGGATTCCACGGCACACATGAAAGTTGCTACTTCTTCCACTAAGGCATCTACAGTTTCAAGAGGTGTGGTGATGACGGGAGCTAAACAGAGCAGAAACAAGGGAGAACTCTCCAGAATGTCATTTATTACTCATCCTTTAGCAGCCAGAAGCTATGACATACCTGGATGGATATTACTGTTCAAAAGCCCACTAAGCATGGGATGACCTGTCTGTAAAGTCAGTGTTCCAGAGGAGACAGGAGATTCCTAGCTGGCTAGACTAGCTGCGTCAGCAAGAGACCCTGTTGTCAGTAAATATAATGGAGAGCAACCAAGGGGGATATCTCACATCAGCCTCTGACCTCCACACCCGTGTGTTCAGATGTGAAAATGTGCTCCAAGCCACACAAAAATACACAAGTGAATTTTAAAAAGAAATGAAAATGTAAATTAAAATTATACTCACTGGGGTGGCTATAAAGATAAAGAAAAATAACAAACGTTGGGGAGGATGATGATAGATTAGAACCATGTGCATTGTGGGTAGGAATTCAAATGATGATCATTGATGAAAAGAGTATGGAGGTTCCACAGAAAGAAATCAAGAGAATTATGGTCAACAATTCCACTTCCAGGTACATGTTCAAGAGAAATGAAAGTGAAGACTTAGATACTCAAATATTTTCACATCTCTGTTCATAGCATCGCTACTCATAATAACCCAAAGATGGGAGGAACCTAAGTGCCCACAATCAGGTGGCTAACCAAAATTAACATATGTGTGTGTGTGTGTGTGTGTGTGTGTGTGTGTGTGTGTGTGTGTGTGTATGTGTGTGTACACAATGAGATATTATTTGGCCATGAAAATAAGAGAAGTGTTATATTCTATGACACAGAGGAAACATGGAAACAAAAAAACAAAGCATATGAAAACAATCACAGAGGATCGTGTTATAAGCTTCTATTCATAAAGCATGTGCAATTCACAAGCCTATAGAGCAAAAAATACATTAATTGTTGTCTAGGAATGGGTGGGAAGGAAGGTGTCGTATCCTATGTAGCTGGATTGCAGGTGGTTGGGAGCCTCCTAACATGGGTCTTGGAGACGGAACCCAGGTCCTCTGGAAAAGCAGCAGTGCTCTTTAACTGCTGAGCCATCTCTCCAGCCCCCCGCCCCCCAAAAAAAGTTGAGTCATTATTGATATCCTAGAATCTATCACAAATGAGCGATCACACATATAGAAAGGTATGTTAGATGACTCGGGACATGAAACAGATGGATTCCCCTCGGCTGCACTAATGGAGTGAAGTGAGCTAAGGGAGCAGGTGGCTTTGTCTTCTTGCTATGGTCTGCTGGAGCTGGTTTGCACTGGCAAGAATGAATTGCTCTTTTTTATTTTTTCCAGGAATTTTGCTAGTAACTGTTAAATAGCTATTATTGATAAACTAAAGTGCATACATTTATAGTTAAGTTATATTATATTAATGCTTAATACAAATAATGCTTAAAAATCAATCATGTCTAAGCTGCAGAGATGGCTTGAGTTTAGTCCCCTAGGATCTATGCGAAACAGCTGGGTACGGGAGTCCATGTCTGTAATCCCAGCCTTAGAGAGGCAGAGACAGGAGGGTCCCCGAGGCTTACTGGCCAGCCAGTCCAGCTGAATTAGTGAGCTGAAGATTTAACATGTCTCAAAAATAAGGTGTAGAGCAGCCGAGAAAGACACCTGGACACCCCCCTCCACACACATCCATCAGTTGCTTTTGAACTACAGTATCTCCATGCTCTGGGGTTACTTTGATGGTGAAAATGGCCTACAATGATACTGTGCATGCTGATTCTTGACTGTCTCCAGGATTTGTTGGTTGTCTGAAACTGGATGTGGTTTAGAATCTTTTTACTGAAGAAGCAGGACAAATCAGTAGAATTGTTTTTTTCTCAGAAAATTGGACCTTAAATATATTTCAGAACACTGTCTGATAAACAAGACAGGATGAGATCATTGCAAAATAGTGCTTTGAAGGGTAGCAATAATAAAAAATGTTCAGGCTTTCGTGAAAGGTAAACATGTCAGGCAGAGGAGCAAAACAGAAAAAAAAAAAAAACATGGTGTGTCAACAGTCTTGGAAGCAGATGTAGCCTTTTCTGTTTTGTTTGTCTACTTCGTCTTTTCAAAATAAATCTTAACGACCATGTGTTATTTTTTATTTTAAAAATAAACTTGATCCATCAGTTTCTTTCACTGTGCACAGACGCAGAAATGTGGAGGTGGTGGTGATACACACTCTGCTGAGAACAGTTAAGATCGAAGAACCAAGATACAATCAGCAAAATCTTGAAAATCTTAGACACAGAGAAACACATGAGGTGTCACTTAGAGCAGTATCGTGTTAACATCTTCCCACAACATTCAGTGATGTGACAGTCTTGGTCTGACTCTGGTTTCAGTAATATCAATACCTAAAATTGTTCAAGAACCTTCTACGTGCTCCATCTCATACGTCATCTTTATTATCTTATTTATAAAAAAAATAAGAGTTAAGTACAATTAAGCATTTGCAAACTAGACAAGGACTAAGGATAGTTAAATCTTTTTTTGTAACCATTCCCAAAGTAGGAAGTGGTAGAGATGAATTTCAGGGTTAAGGTTGGCTTAAAGGTCCTGTGTCTGAGCTGGAGAGAAGACTCAGTGGGAGAAGTCCTTGATGTGGAACCATGAGGACCCGAGTTCAGATCCCCAGAGTAACCATACAGCTGAGATTGTAGCAGGTGTGTCTGTAATCCCAGAGCTCTTATGGGAGGGTGGGAGATGGAGACTGGAATCCCTAGAAGCTGGCCAGCCAGCTAACCTGCCTTACACAGTGGCAAACAAGAGATCTCCACATACATGCCTCAGTTTGCACATATCTGCACTTACACATGAAAATGTGTGTGTGTGTATGCATGCACACACATACACACACACACACACACATACACACACACACACACCACTGAGAGAGAGAGAGGGAAAGAGAGAGAGAGAGAGAGAGAGAGAGAGAGAGAGAGAGAGAGAGAGAGAACCTATCTCTGAACTCTAGAGTGGGTATGTGTTATAGTCATGGTTATGTACAGAAAATGGGATGTTTTAATCAGTATTAATTTCTAGGAGCAGAACATAAGTTTCCCAGATCCATTTTGCCCATCTTCCAAGGCTATCCAAATTCCCCTTGAATTCCCTTTGAAGTGTTCGCTGACACCACCACGTAGCTGTACTGAAGGGTGTGATCAGCTCAGCAGGTCTCTTCCTGTTTGCTCTCCCCCTCACCCAGCTTTCATCCCAGCCAGAGCCTGTGTAAACCAGACCTCTGTCTTTTCTCCTGATCCAAGAACCACACGAACAACAAACACATGAGGATGAATGCAACCCTTTCAGGATCCACAGAAAACTTAACTTGAATTCTAGCTGTTGATGAGGAGGTCATGATACTACCTTCCTTTGTCTTTTGTGGGCTTAGAACATGGCGCTGACACACCGACTTCTGGCTGAACCATGACTAATGAACATGCCCAAATGCAAAGAAGCCAGGTGCATTTTTTTTTTTTTAAGAAAATTGGTAGCTGGGAGATCAGACCTTTAATCCCAGCACTCATGAGGCAGAGACAGGCAGATCTCGGAACCAGTCTGATCTACAAAGTGAGTTCCTGCACAGCCAGGGCTACACAGAGAAACCCTGACTCAAAAAAAAAAAAAACCAAACAAAACAAAACAAAAGAAAGAAAGAAAAGAAAAGCAAAAAGTTGGTGCTGAGACCTTTAAAAATTCATATTTTTTCTAATTATTATCAATATAACATTGTTTCTTTATTTTTTCAGTCTAAGCAAACACTTTAGTATTGGAAATTTTTCAGATCCCCCAGAGAGAATAATAGGTATTGATTGTTACCTGACGTGTCCTAATAGCTGATTCATTTAATGGCAGTGACATGAAAATTTTACGATGTCTTTGTAACTTGTACGATTAACCTAGAATGACACGCAGCCATTTTTCAAAGCTGGGTCATTAATTCCTCAAAACTGAATGCCTTCTCGATTATTCCATCGGGATGGACTTTCACGGGAGTTCTGTGTAGCCTTCGAGAATGGCACAGTTTGCATCCCTCAGAGGTGTTCCTTTGGGTTAAGCCACCATCCTGTAAGGACCCAAGTAAAGTATACTACCTATTACCTCATAGCAACCATGGGGAAGCCTTAGTGCGACCGTGGATAATGGCATTGTTTCATCCACAAGGAAACCGAGGCAGAGACTACATGCTTTCCTGAAAGATGTTGGGGACCGGAAGCGGGAAATTAATTGTAATACCTGCTTCCCATTCTTGGTTGTCTGACTTCTAGCATCTGGCATTTTTCACATAACCCCAGATTCTGTACCCGCAAGCTCTTCAGCTTCATGGCCCCTGAAACACACCGATCCTGAATTCATCTGAACACCTGCCCTCACAACGCCTGTGTTCATGTAGCACTTGCTGGACACAGGGAAACAATTTCCCAGGTTGGAATCACTCTTAAACTGCTATCTGCAGTCCTTCCTCAATGCTCTACTGGGCCTGTGCTCTTCTGTCGTCTTCTTGAAAGGACCAGTCCGAGGATGTCCCCTTCACTCCTCCTCAGTGGCCTGGAGTCCTACTGTACCTTCAGAGACATCATGAAATTCCCACTCTGTCCTTCCCCCCCGTACGAGCAATGATGTAAAGCAGCTGTTTTTTCCTACACATACAATGAGTGTCAGTATGAAACACTCACCCAGGACTTGCTGTCCTGGATGGCGTTCACAACAGCTGTGTCAGCTCTGACTGAGTCATAAGTGGAATCTGTGGATCCTGTCCCTGCACACATATGATTTAAAAGACAGGGCTTCTTCACTTTATCTAAAGAGAAATTAGACATTAAACACCATAGGTTTGGTAGTAAATGGGTCATTTTGAAGGCGGGATTTTGCGAGGAAACCCTTGTGCATATTAAATAACTCCAATTCTGCTAATGTGAATCTTCTGCTCCTATGGAATTTTTTACGCCCCACCATATGCTTAATACACCCTGATAAATCAGCAAGTGCTCTTAAAACTTACGGCTGAGGAAATTCAACAAAAACTTTCACACATGATGATTTCTAAAAGTCTCCTGCTTGAGGTGAGGAAATTAAACTTGCTAAAAAAAATCACTAGTTGAAGTGATCTAGAAAGACAAAGATGTTCTTTTGGTGTCAGAATGCTAGGCATTTCAAATAATTGAAAGCTAAAATAATAAACCATTAATCTACAAAGCTGGATAATCTTATGACGAAAACAGTGTATGGAGGGAGACTCGATTCCTCTGAATATTCTCCCTAGCCTTAAACAGCCCTGTTTTAAGTTCATCTGTTCTGAACCCACCCTCTCTACCGAACAGGACTGTATTCAGTGATACATCACTGCGCAGGTCCCTTGATTTCAGTCTAAACAAGTATACCCTCTACCAGACTCTGCCCTACTATCCTCTGCCAGCTACTGAGAACTGCCGTGAGCAAGTTCAGCCAGGACATCTTCATCATCTTCACTGATAATTAAGAGAACAATACATTCAAATGGCTCTTTTCTAACAAAATATGCCACATGTTACAACATTAAAACCTTAAGGATTTCATGTTTCCTGATGTTATTTGCTTTCAGAAGTCATCTTGTACATTGAACAGATGTCTAATCACCTAGAAGTGGTGTTTGGGGACAAGGCCAACGTGAGTGAAACCAATATTAATTTCAATTTTTACAATAAACAGAGTAGGCTAAGAAAACTATTGTTTTAACTTTAAAATTTGCAACAAACACATTGTAAAAAAGCCAAATTGAATGGATATCCTGGTGGTTTTCTTTAAAAGCTGGGATACTTGGTATTGCTACCCTGTGCCATGATTCTGAAGTTAACAAAACAGAGATGATAATATGCATTTGAGTAAAGGCTTAGGATGGCTAGGGACTAAAAAGAAGTCAATTCTCTTCAGATTCTAAGTTAGCATACAAGTAGAGAGGTGTTTGGTGAGGGTTTGTTGTTATTTTTTTGTGTAACCAGGTTTGATTCAGAACTTCAAAACAGCTGCCCTTTTCACAAGCTGGGGTTTAACTGCATCCTCCTTGTGGGTAACTACTTGGTACAGATTAAAATGAATAAGACCCATTAGGAGCCATAGGTCCAAACAGCCAGGTGTTGCTCTCCCGGATATCCGTGGTCTGATCAGGAAGTATTAGAATGACTCGAAGCCAATGGCAAGTCATTCTGGCTATTATTAGCTATTTTTAAAGGTCTAGATTCTTTTTTTATCTAAAGGTGCCTTGAAGTAGCATTGTGATGTAAATGATTTAGTACATTAGAAGATACCAACCACTTTGCCCGAGTAAAACGGAAAAAGAGAAGCAAGAAGTAAATAAATAAATAAATAAATAAATCCGTGTAATCAGATTGTTTGGAAGGAACACTGTCTGTTGCTTACATGGGATCCTTTCCTTCCCAAACTGTAGGAACTACAGAACCTAAAGCTGTGTTTCCCACGCACCCACAGACACCACCTTCACCGATTCTTCAAGGTAAACTTTTTCAGTGCTTTGGCACCTCTGTTGAAACGGAAATAATTCATCCGACTAACGCCCAGCACTCTTCATGACTCTGTTGTAAGACACTTAACAACGCTATTAATAACATTTAGTCTGCCTCTTCGTGTCTTGCTTTGAAAAGATTTCAGCGAAGACCCAGTAGCTTTGCAAATCACGTATTTTCCACTCTTCCTGATTCTAACTGTCATAATACTCTGGCCAGAAACCACAGCACTGTGGATGTTCCTGCTGCTGTGACAGGTGTTTGTCACTTTCTTAAGTTGCTTTCCCCCTTAGGTGGTGTTATTTCCGGTACATTCCAAAGTACTGAAAAAAAAAAAAAACCAGTGCAATCTCTCGTCAAGGCCAAATCACAACGCCGGTAACAAAATTACGGAGATGTCTACAGGGACCTTCTGTGTATCTTTCTCTAGGTCTGATTTCTAGCTACTAAAATGTTCATTAAGAGTTTGGTAAAAAGCTAAACTTGAAAATAAAAATGGCTTTTACTTAGGAGCAAAACACTCTGGATATCTGGAAGTGGGGTGGACTATACTCTTGGCAAACCAGCATGAAACGGTTTCTATTACCCATGTAGACCACCCCAACATTTGACACACAGAGAAACAGAACAGACCTCCATAACTCACAGCCTACCTGGCAACATCTCCCTAAACGGGAGGGCTCTGCACGCATCATGTTGTTTTTAATCGCAGAGCTTAGAAGACAACCATCCTCAGAGAACGATTCTCTTCCTCCATACATTCCGCCCCTGCCTCACCCAAACACATCATAGTATGATCAGTCACCGTGAAGCTCACACGCATTGTAAGGCAAGATAGTGCAGACCAACCTTTTGGAAGTTTCTCAGTCCCGCTGAAGGCAACCAGGGTGAGAATCTGTAACAGTGGAATGTTGACGAGCTCTCTCATGGTTAATCCAGGCTCAGCGCGAAGGTTGCTTCTGGACAGTTGAGGAAAATTCGCCGTGGTTTACATTTTAAAGCGTGGATTGTTGCAATAGGGTTGTCCGCTAATGACTGTTTGTGTCTGCAGCGCCACAGGCCCTGAGCATAATCAGGAATCCTCAGACCTGACTGTGATGATGGACGTGGCCAGCTGGGGAGTATCCACTTAGGCTGGTAACGCAAGTGGAGGGCTGGGGGAACAAGGGAAAGAAAATCCCTTCAGAATCCCTTTTAAGACAGTGGCAGAAGGACAATACCAGATGCCACTGGCGGCCACTACAGTTTTCCCTGAGCTGTAGCGTTCCTAATGTGATTTTGGTCCACCACCTCGGCTGCACTCAAATGAGGAATCCGGATCAAACTAATTTTGACTCCTCTCCATCTCTTGCCCGCCCGACGCACAGCCCACAGCCAATCCAGCCCAGCTGCTGCAGGTTTCACCTGCTCCACACTCCTTGAATTCTTCCCCTCTTGTCCCTTGTAAGAGTAGGATGGAACCCTAACTTGTTTCTTACAGTCCTTAGAGTCTTGTACCTTCTCCCTTGGATATCTTGCCATGAGATAGCCCCTCCTGCCCCAAGCCTGCAGTGATTTCTTGTCACATGAAAAACGCCGGCAAGTCTTCCCGCTGTGATGAAGAAGGAGGACTTGTTGGCATCTGGTTGTCTCTGTACTCTCATCTTTTATGGTCCATGCTTCTTATTATTCCGTATCCTATTTGAAGACCTGCTAATATTGCCCTGTTCCCAAGCAGCCCTAACTGACTAGAAGGGCTGAAACCTTCTTCTGTGGGAGACTGCATGAAAGAACACCTACCGCCTACCCCAAAAGCACGAAGGCTGGATGTTCTTCCGGTAAGACACAATCTTAAGACAGTCCTGAGGTACACACTTCATGAAAGCATGCTGTGTTCGTGACTTTCCACATTGCCATGACCAAATAGCTGCCGATAACAACAGAAACCTGAGGGAGAAAAGGCTTCTTTGGGCTTCCCCCTTTTCTGCAGGAGGATGAATTCTAATCCACCCCACCCAAGCTTGAGGCACCTGGTCACATGGCATCCATTCTCAGGCTGCCCTTCAACTTGCTTCCTTCTTTCTCCCTCTGAATGTAGTCCAAGGCCACAGCCCATGGAATGATATCACCCACATTCAGGGTGGCTCTTCCTCCTTGCTTACCCTTTCTGGACACACCTTTGCAGACACACCCAGAGGTGTGTGTCTCCTAGGTGACTACAAGTCAGGTCCAGATGACAAAGAAAATGAACTGTCACATCTGCAAAACCATGGTAAAGAGGGCAAAGCTCCAATTCTCTGTTCCTCCTTTGTAAAACAATCTAAAATGTGGTTTATACACATCCTATGTAAAGAAAAACATACTAAATGATATAGGCAGACACACAGTGAAAAATTAACCTCACACTTGCCCTGTCCACTCTGTTCCCATCCCAAATGATAGTAAATACTTATAATGAGGGTTGGCAAGGATATGGAGAACAAAGAACCCTTACACCTTGTTGGTAGGAATCGAAACCAGAGCCATACTGGAAAATACAATGGGAATTACCTGACAACCTGAAAGTAGAATTAGCATATGATCAAGCAACCTACCTTCTCAGATATAACCAAAGAAAATAAAATAATTGTCATGTCCAAGAGATATTCACTTATGTCCATTACAGTATTATTCACAATAGTCAAAATAGTAAGTGACCTATGTAGCTGGAGTTTTCCTGTGTCCACCTGGCTCCTGCAGCCACTCAGACCCAAGTAAACACACAGAGACTTATATTACTTATAAACTGATGGCTGTGGCAGGCTTCTTGCTATCTAGTTCTTATATCTTAAATTAACCCATTTCTATAAATCTATACCTTGCCACATGGCTTGTGGCTTACTGGTATCTTTATATCTTACTTCTCATGGCAGCGGCAGCTGGCAGTTTCTCCTGACTCAGCCTTCCACTTCCCAGAATTCTCCTCTCTCCTTATCCCACCTATACTATACTTCCTGTCTGGCTACTGGCCAATCAGCATTTTATTTATCCATCAATCAGAGCAACAACACATTCACAGCATACAGAAAGACATCCCCAGCAGACCTGAGGATAACTGTCCATCAGTGCGTGAATGGAGAAAGAAAATGTTGTACATACACATCAGGTAATGCTACACAGGCTCGAAAGAAGGAAATTTCTGCCAGTCACAATATGGGTAAACGAGCCTGGCACAAACAGATAAATGCTGTGTGTCCTCTTGTATAAGTGGAATATAAAAAGTCAATCTTGGAGAAGATTGTAGAAGGTTTATCAGAGACAAGAGGAGAGATGGGGATAGAGTAGACAGTGATTTTTAAAAAGGTGCACATTTTCTGTTGGTCTAGAAGGGTGAGTTTTTGTGATCTCTAACTCTGTGTGGTAACCATGCTTAATGTAGTGCATAGTTTTGAAATTGCCAATATATCTTTAATGTGCCCGGTGTCTCAAAACTGGGGTCTTGGTGAGGTGTTATATGTGTTGATTAGCTTGATTGGACACATTCTGCAATGTGTCCGTAAGTTAAAACTGTTCCCCATACACATACATGAAATATATTGTCAATTGAACAAATAAGTAGAGGAGGGAGGGGGTGGAAAATGACCTAGTGCATGAATCTAAGCACCTCCAGAATAGTATGAAGGGGTGGAGGATGCTGGCAGCACTGGAGGAAAGAAGCTGGTTGAAAACATAAATTTTCAAACATTTGTTGTAGGAATGTATTATGCAGCATCCTGTAAATATGAAGAAGTCAAAGGCACAGGAGAGAGAAGACAGGATGTCCCATGTCTCAGAGAAGGCAGGTGGAGCTGGGCCTTTGAACACAACATCTTGTCACAAAAATTGCCAAAGAAGCAGGCTAGAGAGATGGCTGAGCAGTTTGCAGAGGACCTAGGTTCAGTTCCCAGCACTCACATCAGGCAACTCACAACTGCACATAACTCAAGTTCTAGGGAATCCAACAGCTGCACATACATGGCATACATACACACACCCAGGCATGCATGCATATGTGCAAAATAAATAAATAGTCTTAAACGTGCTGAGGAAAGGATGAATAGGAAAATACAAAGGTAAGGGAGCGAGGAGCTTGCAGAGTCCCCATCTGATAGCTGCTGCTGCTGCTGCCTCTATAAATTAGAATGCACGGCATGAGAGGGTTTAAAGCTTTTGCCTCACAGATTAGCGAAGCACACAGCTGAGGTCGTTGGCTTTAAATTTAGACGGATACTCATTTACTCTGGCATGATACATTTGTTTTTTCACCAGTGCTTGTCATCTTCCTAAATGATACACGTCGAATGGTTGGGTGGGTTTATTTGGGGAATCGAGGGAGGAAAAGGTACTCGTTGGTGATACATTAGTTCAAGGAAGCAGCGTTCCAGAAAAGAGAATGGAAAGTGATAGATGCTAGGAAGCAGAGCAATGGATTTAGGACAGTCAATTAGCAGGTGACGACGACGACACAGGCAGAACACGGACAGTGACCAATACTTGTCCTCATCTTGAGATCACTGGAATGCAGTAAAACACTGGAGAGTGGGGTCAAAGACAGCAAAGGGTATGGCCCTGAGACATGGGTGAAGTTAGTGGTTTCAGTGTTACCCTGGAGAATGGAGCCCATGGACTGGGGATATTGTGTTGAAATGGAGGTAAACTCGTTTCTCAGAGTAGAGACCAGCTCTGAAGTCATTGGCATTTATGAGAGACCATGAGGTTGTAGCAGTGTGCATAGAATGTGTTTGAGACAAATGGGGAGAGAGAAAGAAGGCAGGTTTGGTTAACAATAATCCAAGGTGAACGTCAGATTTCCAAATTAAAGGAAAACATAGAATATTTAACTATGTCAGCCAGAATTTCCAAGAGGAAAAGCAGCCACTGAAATGGATTTATTTATACCCTATATACATAAGTAGCTATCAGGACCTGTTGTGGTTTGACTGAGAAATGCCTCCTATAGACCTATGTATTTGAACACTTGCTCTCCAGTTGTGAGAGGCAGTGGAACTACTTGGGGAGGTAATGGAACCTTCAAGAGGTGGAGCTTTGCAGGAGGAAGTACATCTCTGGGGGCCGGCTTTGAGTACTGATGATCCCACCCCACTTCCTGTGTTCTCTCCTTCCCCCTTTCTCCCTCTCTTCCCCTCTTTCCCTCTCACTTTCCCTCCCTCCCATTCTCTCTCCTTCTCCCTCCTTCTCTCTCTTCACCTCCTCTCTACTCTCCCCCACCCCTCTGCTTCTGGTGTTTGAGTGGAAATGTGGCCATTCCTGCCTGCCACCAAGCCTTCCCTACTGTTATGGAGTTTCTCCTTCTGATTCATAAGCCAAAATGACCCCTTTTCTTCTGTAAGGTGCTTTTGGTCATGGCATTTTATCACAGCAACAGAAAAGTAACTAATAGAGGGTTCTGGAAGGAAAGAAATGACCCACTCAAGTAGAACATAAAGCTATACACAGAAGTACAGATTATAAAGAAGGTTCAAAAAACCTCATGGAGAACTGGGAAACCACTAATAGTTGCCATTAACCAGCTCTGGAAAAAACAGCGCAACCTGCACACACTGTTTCCCAATAAGAGGTATGACCTTTGGTTGAGAGATGCAGTTCCAGGGATGGCTTTGATTTCTAGAAAATTCTTTCCATTGTCTAAACCCAGTGGGAAACCAGAGACCAAGAAAACCCAATGGTAGGGTTCATGGAAGTCAGTTTCTTGGGTCACAGAGCAAGTGACTATGGCTGAAGAATGGACGGCTCCGGAAGGCAAGTGACAGGTGTTTACTCCTGTTTCCAGTAGGACTCCTTAGGAAGCTTTAGCCTCCCTTGTTATATGGATGACATAGGAAGTAGGAGAGGCAGATGGGCTCAAATTCTCATCGGTTGTCACTGTCACATTTTTTAACTGTTCAATCGCTAGCCTCAGTACTTGCTCCCAGAGACTGACCACATCACTCCTGTGACACCAGCCCTTTCCTCTTCATCTTCAGCACCATTGTGTTAGAAAGGTTGTTTGCACAACATTCTCTAAGAACCATTGGTCACATTCCTGAATCCAGAACTTCTTCCTGGTTCAAAATAGTCTGCGCAGATACATTTCATATTATACTGGGTGTTTTAATGGCTTAGCAAGCTTAACTTGGTCGGTCTTCAAGACATGAGCCTGAAAACCCAAGGGAAGAAGAGTTGGAAGAGCCTGAGGTTCTCACTTATGATTTGATGGTACTGAAAGAAGAAACCCTCTGCTCCACCCTCTGAGGATGCTGCCTTCATCATCTAAATACTATAGGGCTGTGATGTCCTTCTTATTCTTGCAGGCTTCGTCTCCCTTGATGTCATCTCCAGTCAAGGGCTGTTCAGATGCTCACTGATATCCTAAAGAGCTTTTTAAGTATATTAAAAATAATGACAGGTCTAGATGCCATTCTATGACCAGGTAGTAATCATGAAAAACAAATCATTGCATAGAAGTCATTGTCTTTGACAGTGAGCTCTTTCCGAAATCCTGTACTTGAATCTTTATTTATATTTGCATATGTTCTAGTAGAAGTCTGTTATCTGCTCTCCACAAATGCCAAGAAAAGCAACTACCTGCTCCTCTCACCCCTGATGGCTGGGTATGGATAAGTTACCTGAGCTCAGATGGTCAGACACCTTCCAGGGACTTGGAATCTGGATCATGTAAGAAGGGACAGTTGGGATTTATTCTAGAGGCAATGATATCAAGTACCCAGTGACATTCCTGTCAACAGTGGTACACAGTCATGGCAGCGCCTTCTGCAGTATCCAGTGTCCAGGGATGGCAGAGTCTGTGCTCCGTGCTCAGCAGCCGAGCTGTGTCACCCTGACCAGCTATCCCTCTTAGGAGATCTTGGCCATTGTACTAGACACCAGCTGCCCTTCATTCCTGGGGGGCGGGACTTTCTTGGGTTTCCTAGCAGTCCATAAGCTAACTAATAGCCTTTCAATAAGTTATTTCTTCCCTAAGTTAATCAGAGTTACTCTCTATCCATTGCAACAACACATGCAACAATGTCTATTTTGCATTAACAAAAGTCAAGGCTTTAAAGATTATGAATTGTGCCAAGATTCTTATAACCACTAAACAATGGAGGTAATTTTTTAATTTAATTTTTTGAGAATTTCATACATTGATACTGTATTTTTATATCATTTTTATCCCTTCCTTCCCCTGCCTGCAACTCCTCCCACATCTCCTCCACTCCGTCTCACATTCATGACCTCTTCTTTAACTCTTAGTTATACACATTATATACTATGTTATATATAGTAATGTATCCATATATTATCAATAATATATAGTTAGTACAGTAGTATAATGTAGTAGCATAAAATATATATCCTACTGAGTTCTTTTGGTGCTAATTATATGTACACGTGTTTAGGGCTAACCACTTGGAATTGGGATTGGATAACCTATCAGGGCCTCATCCCTGGAAAAAACTGATTCTCCCCATTAGAGGTAAATTTCTAATGCAGATTTGACTTTTGAGGATGATCTTTTCCCTCCATCTGTATTGCACATACAGGCTTCATGTTTTAATTGACATTCGCTAGCTTAGCAGGCATAGATATTAAACTGGTCAAAGGCATTTTTACCTTCTTTAACATGTTCAGTTGTACTCAGTTACTATCATGTACTGTTACTATCTTGGAAATATTAAATGTGGCTACCCAGTGATGTTGGAAGGAGAATCAGTCTAGAAAGCGTTGTCCAGAGATCACACTGGACAATGTCTGCCATCTGTGACTGACTTACAGATCTCTTTACAAGCTGACATAAGCAACTTGGCACCCTCGAGTCAGATGTAGATGGTATTGCCATGTGCACACATGGCTAATGATGAGGTCAGTCAGGCTTCTGGTCCTAATGACCTCCTTCTAGAATCTCCTTCTAGAACCTAATGTAGTAGCTTCCTCAGTAGATAGAGCTCTGTTCCTGTGTCTCACAGGAATAAGGAACTTCTCACAGGGTAGCTAAGCAAACTCTCCCTTCTACTTTCAAGTAAAAGAAAAACCTCAGAACCTTCAACATTAACTTCATCAAGATCGTTCCAGTTATCCATGGAGACAAAAGAATCATGATTTCCCTGTAAGAGCTTGAGATGACAGAGAACCTGTATCTGTGGGCCCTGGAAACATGAAATTTCAATCCATGAATCTGTCCATCATGTATGTTTACCCATTGACTTCACCACCCACAGAACAGTGGAAGGGGAAACATATTACTGCCTTTAAGCTATTTAACCTGTTGCCTTCAGTCCTGATGTGGGTTTTTAATTGGGAAAACTCTCAGTGCTTAAAGGCCCTAGCTACATTCTACTCTCCATGAACCTTTCCAGTAACTGAAAACTTGCTGGAAAGCTCCATTCTCTTCTACAAAGCACAGAACTCCACTTTAAAAACTATAAAAGACAATTAAGAATATAAATATCAGAATTAATAGCACCTAGAAATACTATTCAAAAATTCTCAAAATACTTATACATGATATGAAGCAATATATTTTAAAAGTCATTATCATCACATATGGACCATTTCATAAATCATAAGCAGTTCTCAGCTTCTTTTGAGAAAATACATATTTCTCTTCTAATATGATATTATACACAATACAGGTACTTAAATATATCTTATTTATGAATATACTATTTAACTATACAACTTAACCAAAATATAACTATATCGTATGCTTTTTTTAAATGTTTCTTTTCTTATTGTTTTTTGAGACATGGTCTCACTATACAGCTCTGGCTTTTCTGGAACTCACTACATAGACCCAGGCTTATAACTCACAGATAACTGTCTGCCTCTGCCTCTCAAGTGCTAGGATTAAATGAATGTGCAACCACACCCAGTTCTTCTTAAGTCTTTAATACTCACTTTGTTATTATTATTATTATTTGAGAATTCCATATATCAGCATCACACATCATTTCTACCCCAAACTTAGCCCTCTCCAGCTCATCCACTGCCCTTATCACTCACTCCCTCTCAAAGTCAGGACCACTTCTTCTTTAATTATTATTGTTTCTCTCTCTCTCTCTCTCTCTTGCTCTCTCTCTCTCTCTCTCTCTCTCTCTCTCTTCTCTTACATACACACACACACACACACACACACACATCCTGTTGAGTCTATTTAGTATTGCTCATATGTATATGTGTTTAGAGATGACCATTTGATGGTGACATTTTGAGGTACCCAGTTATCTTTGTCTATTAGAGACTAAAATGTTTGGGCAAGTATGCAAGCTATGAACAGCTTTGAAAGTTTGTTTGTTTTCTTCACAAACAGAAGAATAAAGTTCCCTTCCCCTCAGAGCTCAGTTTCATCCCAACCTATTACTTATAGACTTAGTTCTTATAATTTTTCTTGGAGCTGGAGGTTGAGACACTCAGAAAGTCACCTGAAGTTGGGTTTCCTTTGTTCGTGAATGCCTTGACCAGTTCTCAGTATAGTTTGTGAAGGAGAAAAGTGGCATCTGATGGCTTTGTCACAGCTACCATTCCCTGAGTCAGTAGAGTACATCTACTGGGTAAACACTCAAATTCCATGAGTATGTTTTCTGAACAATCAAAAACTGAACAAGCAAACTAAATAAGTCATAACAGAGAGACTAATCTTGATATCTTTGAGAAAGTAGAGCCCCGTGAGATAACTTTTCTCGGCCAAGTGTACCCAACTATCAGCAAAGAGCATAAGAGGACTGAATAAGTCAGGAGAATTTTGAATTAATGGGAAGCCATAGGCTATTATTTGAAGTGGCTAGCCATCCTGAAAAAATACATCTGAGTCTTATTAATTACACCAAAGTGAAATTCCAGACCAAAAGTACTAGAAGAGACTCTGTGTGTGCATGTGAAGGGTGGGGGTAGGGTGAGGGGGTGGGGTATGTGTGTGTCTTACTTAAGGTTTCTATTGCTGTAAAGAGACACTATGACCACAGCAACTCTTACAAATGAAAACATTTAATTGGAGTGACTCGCTTACAGTTTCAGAGGTTCAGTCTATTATCATTATGGCAGGGACCATGGTGGCTGGGAGTGTAGCAGCATGCAGGCAGACGTGGTGCTGGAGGTAGCTGAGAGTTCTGTATCTTGTAGGCAACAGGAAGTGAAGTGAGTGTCACACTGAGGGAAACTTGAGCAAAGAAGACCTCAAAGCCCGCCCACAGAGTGACACGCTTCCTCCAACAAGGCCACGCCTACTTCAACAATGCCACACCTCCTAATAGTGCCACTCCCTTGGGGGCCATTTTCTTTCAAACCACCACAGGGGGCATGAAAATGAGAACGTGATCTTATTTGGAGAGTCTTCTATATGAGACAAAATTTAACAGTTATATAAGAATGAATATATTTGACAATACAAATTTTTTGTTTAAGGCAGAGTTTCATACATCCCGGGCTGCCCTCAAACTTACTATGTCATCAAAGGTGACTGTAAAGTGCTGACCCTACTGAATCTCCTTCCTGAGTGCTGAGATCATAGGCAGGTTCCACCATCACGCCTGGTTTATGTGGTGCCGAGGATTGAACCCAGGACTTTGTGCATGCTAAGCAAGTAATCTACCAATTCTACTGCATCTCCAGCTCCTATATCAAGTCTTAATACCTTGTCTAGCAAAACGTGTTTGCCCAAAGTCAAATAAAAATGAGATAACTCAGTCAGGCGGTGGTGGCACACGCCTTTAATCACAGCACTCGGGAGGCAGAGGCAGGCGGATCTCTGTGAGTTCGAGGCCAGCCTGGTCTACAGAGTGAGTTCTATGACAGGCTCCAAGGCTACACAGAGACATCCTGTCTCGAAAAACCAAAAAGAGAGAGAGAGAGAGAGAGAGAGAGAG
The DNA here is from genome assembly GCA_902168405.1 of Peromyscus aztecus. Classification (NCBI taxonomy): domain Eukaryota; kingdom Metazoa; phylum Chordata; class Mammalia; order Rodentia; family Cricetidae; genus Peromyscus; species Peromyscus aztecus. The sequence goes on from CABHPQ010172944.1 coordinate 19,933, forward strand.
AGAGAGAGAGAGAGAGAGAGAGAGAACTGGCAGAGCTAATTAAATACTCAGTATGTCTTGTGTGTCCTGCCCTTGTTGGCTTTGTTTTCCTCATAAAACTCCCCCACGCAGGATTTAACCACTGCTTTTCCTTGGCACTATTTACCACTTGAGACACACTCAAAACCTGTGTTGTGCTTTTTAACCATTTCGGCAGCAGACAACATCTGTAGCTGCACGACTCCCACGCCTGTGTCTCCGACTCTGTCCTTAAAGACATTTGCACATCTGGCTCCCTGTGTGCCAGTGAAAGCCAGCCAGCTGCTGATCTGCAATCCTAAGTTAATCTTTGTGAGAATTTAAACTAAACTAACAGTGAGATCAGAGGGGGCAGGAAACTTAATTTTTCCCTTCTCGCCCCACTCATTAAAACAAAATATCACCTATAGGTCCTGTCTTCATCACAGCTTTCAGCTCAAATCAAATCAAATGAATTCATGCCTTCCTTACCACTCTCTGCCTCAGTTTAAGGCCTTGTTAATTTGCTGTCTGTTCACCATAGCATCAACCTAGGGGTCTCCCTACCAACTATGTCTTTATACCAGTGTAGTGCTTTGAGCATAAAGTTCCCCCCACCAAGGTTCACGTAGGGATGCAGTTACATTAAGCGGGTTCAGAATTGTGTCTTACAGTTTGGGTGCATGATTGTTGGAGAGACTCTCAATGGGAGAGAAAAGAAGACTAGGAAGTCAGTGTTGAATAGTTGAAATCTTTTGGTAGAAAACAAAGGCGATTGTTGTTTATCTAGCTTATCAAGGAAAAAAATACCAGGCTGGAATTCTGGGCATATCCCATGTATAGGAAAAGAATGGTTTGGACTTTCCCTAGCCTTTGTCATTTGGAGTCAGAAGGGCAGTACTAAGCAATGATCTTGCCTAGCTCTTTTTATAATACAGCCCCTATCTGGTCCCTGTGTATCCTATAAGCCTCCGTTCTGCAGCCTTGTAGCATGAATCTTTAAAGTTCTTATTAATAAAATCAAACCTGAGCCAGGTATTGGGGTGAACACTGGAAGATCAGAGAGACAGAACAAGCCACAGCTAACCTCACCTGGTCAACTTCTCAGCTGATCTTGTTTCCTCAGACTGGAAGCTTCTGTGTCCTCATATCCGAATGGCTCTCAGCTGAACTGTGCTGCTCAAAACCTAAAAGCTTAACCAGCCAAAATGCTTCTAGTTTCTGGTCCTCACACTTTATATACCTTTCTGCTTTCTGCCTCACCCTGGGATTAAAGGCGTGAGTCACCATGCTTGGCTGTATCCTTGAACAGATGGATTTCGGCCTCTGGAATGCTAGGATTAAAGGCATGTGCTACCACTGCCTAACCTCTATGTTTAATATTGTGGTTGTTCTGTCTCTGACCCCAGATAAGTTTATTAGAGTGCACAATATTTTGGGTTACGTCTACACAGCCTCATTCCTTTTGCCTCCCTGAATCCTAGCTCTTAGCTAGAAATTCCTCAGATGCTATGGAATGACAGAGAGGGGAGACTGGAAACCTCCGTCTGAGTCCCTAGCAGAACAGCAAAGCTCTCCCCGTGGCTGCCTATTGTCTCCCTCCTCCTGCTCCTCCTGCTCCTCCTTGGCTGGAGTGCTCCACACTGAAGATACACATTCCTTCAGCGATTAGGCATCAGGCAGGAGAGGAGTGACCGTAGTCCTAGATACTTAGAAGATGAAGCAGGAGGATTCTTTCAGCTTATGAGTATGGTGAGGTCTCATCTCAAAACAAAAACAGCTATGTTTTGAAATCCTTGAGGAAAATAATGATAAAAGCCTGGGCTACATCATCTTCAAAAGGAACACCCCAGCAATCAGCTTTACTTCTCCTCTTTTTATTTCTCAGCTTACTTTATTTCCCAGCCATCGGCACTGTTTACGTGTTCCGACCGTGGCTTACAGCTGTACAATTCAATTCAGTTCAGCAAATCACAGCTAGGCTCTAAGCCAGTACTGGAATCCAAAAGCAACATGGACAACTGCATCCATCAGCCTGTGTGGCCTTGTGAGAGATGTTCTTGGCAAGGCAGGGAGCACAAAGAAGGATGAGAACGCTCCTCAGCACTCCTGCCCTCAAAGTAGCAGAATGTGGTTGGTAACCTCTAAAGTGGCCCCAGTACAATCCCCTTCCTTGAGTGTAAGCTGGACATAATGACTCTCTTCTAAGAATCAGAATACCAAAGACATTCCTGGCATGTCATTTCTGAGATTAGCTTATAAAAAATTGCTGCTTCCATGTAGGTGTTACAAACACAAGACTGGTGGATGTTTGGACTGGATCTATCTATCGGATAGACGTGGTGGTGCAGGCCCATAATCTTAGCACCTGGGAGGTGGAGGTAAAAATGTCAGGTCACATAGATAAACATGGGCTGGAGAGTTCAATTTGGGATTGTCAATAGGTTAAGGTTAAACCGTCAAGCAGCAGAAGTCCTCATGGTAGAGCAAAAGTGAGGCGTGGCCCTCTGCCAGGTCTGCGTTCAGAGACTGTGATGAGGAACTCAAGCTAAGAGAGTAAAAGGGAGCTGGAGAAGTGCTTGCTTGTAAATACGAGGTCCATTTTGATCCCACATAAAAGAAGGTAGGCCTGGCAGTGCCTGCTTGTCATCTCAGCTCCAGGGAAACAGCCAGGCTCAGACCTGGGGCTCACAGACCAAACGGCCTTGCCTGATCAGTGAGTTCCAGGTCAAAGAGAGATCCTGTCTCAGAACGCCCAAGGTGGCTGGCTGCTGAGGAATGGTATCAGAAGTTGACCTCAGGCCTTCTCATACACATGCACACACACATGTACCTACAGGAACACATTGTGTGTGTGTGTGTGTGTGTGTGTGCGCGCGCGCGCGCGTGCGCGCGCGCACTCGCGGGTGTGCCTGCATGCAGAGAAAGCCAAGAGTGAGGAATAGTTGCCAGGGAAGTTGAAGGAAGTCCAGGTACTCTCGTACTTGTGGACAGAAGTAAGAAAAAGTCCCTGAAGAGGGAAGAGGAGGCCAGCTTGGGCAAACACTGCTTTGAGGATGACAGCTAAGGAAATGGAAGTGGTTACTGGTCTGCAAAGCTAGTAACCTCGACAGGCCAGTTCATACCCCAGATCTGAGAGTTACCTGGAAACCAAAGCATGGACTAGAAACATTTCCCACAAGCCCTTCAGAGAGCCCTGAATCGGTTATGTTCAGCTTGATTTCATTTGACTGGTGGAAGCTCCATTTTGGGTGGGTGGGTGGGAACCATAAAACATTATAACTATACAAATTGTTTTCCCAAAGTACCAGCCCCTTCATTGCCGGCTAAATGAAAGATCAGAAACCAAACACACTGTTTCTTTTTTCTTACACAACAATTTGTTTGCACACACAAATTATCAAAATGCTTCTGTCCATGACCATACCTTGTGGCATCATCCATCAACACTGCAATACATTGACAATATGCTGAGTCAGTATGACCAAGAAGTGTGCAGCATCAGAGTACCTGGAAAGGACTTTTCTAGTCTAGAGCACTACACCATTTCAGGGAAAGAGGATCCTTTGCGTTAGCCTCTTCACAGCTCAACAGCACAAAAAGTTCCAGAAGAACTGTACCACACGAGTGAATCAGCACGACACGGTCAAATTATTCATAGTCTATTTTTTGCAATAATCTCTTCGAGCTGATGCAAAGATAAATAAATGTGTTCTATGCATAACTCTGACACTCTCTGGAGATTAAATTTAATTAAAATATAAAACCACAGATAAGACTTACTTTTGTAATGTCCTGGTAATCAGTCGGATTAGGGTCAGCAAACCAGTCATGCTCCTGGCCTTTGTCCAAAGCCTGAATGTGTGGCCTAAGGGCCAGACTGGAGGTTGTATAAGGTTAGCCCGGGCAAGGGCCAGATTGAACTGATGACCAGAGAAAGTCATGGAAATTTTGAGTGATCTGTGGCACTCTATGTATAATTATACTACATACTCAGAAAGACAATTTCTGTGTTTAAAAGTGAGGTAACTGTTTTTGGCATCAGCCAGGTGAAATCATGATTGGCTGGATCTCTGTGGATTAAGAAATACTTGGAAACTGCAATAAGCTAATGTGACTTTTAGTCAACTTTTATTCTCTCCTATTTTTCTTCTGAAAAATACTTTTTGGATTTAAAAATAATAAGAAAAAAACAATGACTTGTTTGACCAACCATCTTTTAACAGTGGGGCTATACTTAGGAAATAATATTATTACAATGTATGTACATTTATTTCTTATTTTCTTTCATATGATACATAGAAAATATATGTCTAATAATATTTACAGTACCCTACATATGGCCTCATGTACATTTCTGCTCTCATTGATGATTACAGATTTTATTTTAATAAGCAGATATGATATCATCCATGCACTTGCTCATTTTATCTGTGAGAAATAAACTTTCAGTAACTCATTCATTATATCTCAAGTCATCTTCTAGTTAAAGCCTGAAGGTAAATACAGAATTTGAATCACTTAGTCAAAGTCTGTATTTATAAGACCCTGTGTCAACATTTCCAAATTTCCTCTCAAGTATTTTCACCAGTATTCTATCATATGCATTCTAGTCTCATGTATTCTATCACACCACCATTGATGATTTTATTGATGATAAATTAATTGGTGAAAATAAAAACTGTGCTATTTTGTCCTTAATGTGAAACTCAACCTTTTGTGAAATGTCCTTGATGCCTGGTGTGTGTTTGACATCAATACACGTTGAATGAGTTAACCAGAGACTAAGACTGTGGTGGTTTGAAAGAAAATGGCCCCCAAAGGGAGTGTCACTTGTAGGAGGTGTGGTCCTGTTGGAGTAGGTGTGGTCTTGTTGGAGGAAGGATGTTACTGTGGAGGTGGGCTTTGAGGTCTCATGTATGCTCAAGATATTGCCAAGTAAGACAGACCATTTCCTGTTGCCTGCAAGATGAAGGACTCTCAGCTACTTCTCCAGCACCATATCTACCTGCCTGCCACCATGATAATGGACTAAACCTCTGAACTGTAAGCTAGCCCCAGTTAAATGTTTTTCCTTTATAAGAGTTCTGTGATCATGGTGTCTCTTTACAGCAATAAAAACCCTAAGACAAAGATGCTGTAGGATGGCCTTTCTGTATGCTGTGAATATGTGTTGCTACCACTGGTTAATAAAGAAGCTACCCTGGCGTATGGCAAGACAGGTTAGAGCCAGGTGGGAAATCCAAGCAAAGATACAGGGAGAAGGAAGGCAGAGTCAGGGTAGATGCTAGCCCGCTACCCAAGGAACAACATGCCAGCAGACCAATAACACCACGGCCGTGTGGCAGTACATAGATTAATAGAAATGGGTTCGTTTAAGATGTAATAGCTAGCTAGCAATAAGCCTGAGCCATAGACCAAACAGTTCGCAATTAATATAAGCCTCTGTGTATTTACTTGAGACCAAGCTGCTGCAGAACACAGGAAAACTTCCGGCTACACAAATATATGTATATATATATACATATATATATGCACATATATTTGTATATGTATGTATATATACATACACATATATTTGTGTATATATATACATATACATATTACATTGCAGCTGCCATTTCCCCTCCCTCCTCTCCTCCCAGCTCTTCCCCCTGACCTCCCCTCTATCTCATCCCCCAATCCACTCCTCCTTTTCTGTTTAGGAAAGGGCAGTTCTCCAAAGAATATCAATAAAACATGGCATATCAAATCGCGGTAAGACTAAGCCCCTTCCCATGTATTAAGGCTGGGCAAGGCAAGCTACCATCTGTGTTCTCAGCCATTACCCATGCATCCACTTTGCTGTGTGTGTGTGCAAATGTGCCAGGCACTGTGTTAGGCTCAGTCCAGTGGGGCTCAAAACAAGCGACACCTGCTCTCTTGGAGGGTTCAATAGGAAGAGCAAGGAATAAATATGGAAGCACAAGTTGAGGTAATCGCTATAAAGAGAAATCACAGGGTGCTCTGCAGAGGCCCTTCCTGAGATAAGACAACCAGCAAAGGTCTCTCTGTGGAAGTGATAATTAAGGGAAGATTAGGTGGATTAGTAAAAGTTGGTGAAGAACTGGAGAAGAACGCACCAGGCTTTGAGAAGAGCATGGTAGAGTGTTTTCTAATCCCTTGACAAGCTCTCAGATAGAGATGGATACCTCCATCTTAGCCCTGGGCCATTAACAATTAATTTCTCTGTGTCCCCATTTTCTGACTTTATATTTACCAAATCTGTTTTTAGATACTGACCTGCTTTCCATACAGTTTGGTAATAAAGGAAAATGTGCTGATTGGACAAACCTTTGGTGTTTTTGTTTGTTATGCAAGTCCTTTCTCCTTGCAAGTTAATGCATCCATGTTGTACCAATCTTGAGTACATTGTCTTCTATTATTGGGTTTGTCAGCTGCAATGGTCTGGATTCTGTATTGTTCCTTCCCACCTCCAACCAGCTTTCCCTTCAACAGTTCAAACGCTGCTTTCTTGACCATCCTCACTCTTCCTTGAGAAGTTCTAGAAATAGATCATATTTGGTTTAAAGGAATGATTTTTTTTTTTTTACTAATAATGGATTCAATGAGCACACACTCCATGATTATGCTGCTGGGGTTCACTGAAAAGAGAGTCCATCTGGAAGACAGTCAGAGTGAAATCATGTTTGGAATATTCAGGGAAGAAAACAGAGACCATCTTGCCCTAGCAGTCATGTGCAGGGTGACTAACGCTGGTATTCTTTCATGAGACTGTTTTATTAGAAAACTGTAGTAAACCATGCTGGTGTTTCCCCATGACCAGCATGGAAATGAAACTTACTCATAATATTTACTTCTTCTTCAGAGTGCCTTAACAGACCTGAAACATCTGAACTAACAAAAGTCCTCCAACTTATAATACGACCCAGCTGCTCTGAGAATTGCGTGCGTGCCTGTGCGTGTGTGCCATGGGAGGGGATTTCCTTGTATTTATTCATTTATGTGCCCTTTGCAGAAGGGGCAAGCTCGTCCAACTGGAATTCGATGTGTCTTTACTGAGCATTTGTTATATGTAGAACACTGGCTCGTGTCTAAAGTGCCTTCCAGTGCGCAGCTGAGAGCTATGAAAGATGAGATTGTATATTGTGTAGGGACAGCGATATGACTAAGTGCTATTCTCACAGTCAACAATTCATTTTTCTGTCAGTACAGAGCACCACATTATTAACAAGTGGGTATTATCTAGAAACTCTCATGAAAAGATACATCTGTATAGCTGTTTTCTATTATTAATTGTTTACAAGCAGCTGATTAACTTTTAATAAAACAGAGATGAGAATCATCAGTTGCTCTGTGGAATTCAGTTCTTTATTCTTTATTTTCGTTCCCCAAATTGGGAGAACAAAGCAAGACATAAATATTTCAAATTTGAGAAAATGTAGAGGGTGTAAGAAAACCCTATTCCCTGTCTTCCCTATCTCTTCCAAACAGGAGCATTTACTCAAGTAACTGAGCTTGACTCTGGGGTTAAAGGGATGGGTAAGTCTCTGAGCAAGGAACTTGCAGCCTGGCCAGGAGATGTGTAATGACGTCCATGATTAAGAATGAGCGCTGGGCTTGGAGATTTAGCTCAGTAGTAGAGTGCTTGCTTGGCAAGAACGGGATCCTGATTTCAACCCAGAGCACCTGAAATTAACCAGGACTTTGGTGAGCTGGGGACACAGCTCAGCTGACAGAGTGCTGGTCTAGAATACATAAAGATCGCCTTCCATCTTCAGGTCTACATAAACAGGGCGTGGTGGTGTATGTGTGTAATCCTAGCAACAGGAGGTGGAGACAGAAGGATCAGAAGTTCAAAGTCATCCTCAGCTGCATAATAAATTTGAGGCCATCCTGGGATAGAGACCCTGTCCTGTAGTGGGTAGCCATTCCAGCTTTGACCTGGAAGTTCCAACCCCCATTGAGGCTTCGGTAATGGTCACACCTACAAGGCAGGGCTGAGAGAGGACCCTGAAGACCCGAGATCTGGATGCACCAGCTCTCTTGGTTCCTGGACCCTGGACGCTGGAGGTAGACCAAGCAGAGTTCTCCAGAGAACACTGCTGGACTGCACCACACCTTTCCCAGACCCTGTTACCTATCCCTTCACTTGTAAGTTACCCCACAAAATAAACCTCCCTTTTAACTACGTGTAGTGGCCTTAATAATTTCACCAATACTGTCCAGAGAGGTAGTTGGGGGGGGGTGGAAAAGAGGGAAGGGGGACAGGAGACAGTAAGTGTTAGAGAGGTGTGTTGAGAACACAGGGGGGCCAGGCAACATTGGGGGTAATCTGAGAGGATGGTACTTGAGCTGAGCAGACGTTAACGAGGTAGATAGGAGGTCAGGAAGAGGACTGGACTCCCAGGGAGTGGATACCATAGGGAGCAGGGATATAATAGCTATTCTCACCTGAGTTTTGTTTTGGACCTTTCTGTGAATGCCAAGTGAAAGTAACGTGTCAAGGATGCAAAGGAAGAAATGAAATAGAACAGATGGATCACTTTGGCTACTGGAGGGAGGTGGGCACTTGACCCAGAAAAGGGTGAAATAACTACATTCATATAGGACAGCAGGAATCATCTAAATCCAGGAATCCCTGTCATTACAGGGCTGAAGAGGCCTGTGGAGGGAAGGTTGATCAGTACTGACTTCTAATCCAGTTGCCTTAGAGAGCAAGTAATTTCAAACCTCAATAAGGCATTCTGAATGCTGAGAGCTTGAGCTGGGCATGGGGCCAGCAGACCTCAGGAAAGCCCATCTCCTTCAGGCCTCCACTATCCACTGCTCACCAGATCTCAACGCTACAGGATTCAGAAGTAGTTCTCTAGGGAGGCCCAAGTCATAGACAGCACTACTATGTCTCAGGTCAGCACCTGTTGGCAAGGATGTCACAGGGCTAGGACACTAACTTCAGAGTGCTAAGTGTGGTGACGGAGGGTGACGATGGGAATGAGATCCAGGGTTACACGGTGCATCTCAGGGTATGCAAGCTATGACAGACGGTCCTGAGACACTCCAGAAAAGAGACCCACATGACATGACTGTGCCCACTCCCACATCCCTTTGCATGCAACATGGGTTACTCTCAGACTTCATTCTATTGGCTTGGGAGTGGGACACTTGCCCAGTATTCGTAAGCCCCTGGGTTCAGTCTCCAGTAGCCCCCCCCCAAAAAAAAAGGAATAACAGAATCACGTTTTTGTTAAGTAAATAAGTAAACAAAAAACTAAAGTTTCTGATACAGAAGCAGAGTCTGGGGGAGTGACCCTGGTGACGAGAAGTCACAGAGTCCAGGGGCTCCTGGGCTCAATTTGTTACAGCACCTTTTACCTACATCCTTGTTTTTCACTCATATTTCCAGTTTAAGTCTTTGGGCTTTGGTTAATTTCTTGGGCTTCACGCTCTTCCAGCGAATTCCTTGCAGCCTGCATTAGACAGAGCTGATGTTACTTGGTGACAATGGGAACAACAGATGACAAAATGGGTCGTTCGTATTTGTTTGTTTGTTTGTTTGTTTTTGCTCTACCCAATGCTGCACTGCTCCATGGATAGAATTCTCGCAGACAAAAAACTTGGGAAGTTCTTGTCGTAACTCCTGAAGGCTCAGCTCTGGGTTGGCTCCAAAATGAAACCCTAGTGATTGGCATTTAGCTGCCATGTATTATGCCACTCCCTGGTCACAGATGATCTCCCTCCAGCCTCCTTGGCATCAACCACTCTCTGCATTCCTAACCGATACTGCATTTTCCTGATTGAAAGTCCTAGCCCCCACCACTGAGTTTTATCTCATCATGGCTTACATGCTGGGCCTTGCACACCACCTCACAGCTGAACCAGCTTGAACATGTGACCTATTGGAGTGGTGCAAGCAGGTTTTGATTCTGCTGTTGAATGTAAGTCGATTGCAGTCTGTGCACGTGGGTGTCACGTGGCCTTGGCCAGACCCTGTCAGGGCTCAAAGAGGGGCATGCTTGATGTACGTGTTCTTGATAGCACTTAGCATTTTATTTGGATTTAGAGAGAGCTCTAAACACATCAATCAAGCGAGCTGTTTTAAAATCTTTCATCTCAGCTGTCCCTGGTGCCAGATTGTCTAACAAATAGAGGCATAGACAGATGTAATTTGTGGCTGGTGGAGACAATTCTGTGTCGTGCGGCAGGCCAGCTGCTGGCATGACCCAGTCGAGTCCACAGCCTGAGTCATAGGCAGTAAGTAGACTTGCAACTCATACCCAGAGCAGCACCGAACTCCCCCCCGTATCAAGTAATGGAGGCTTGCTACAGTACATTGATATAAACATTTGTTTACAAACTTGATAGTTGAACTTGGCATTGAATTATAACATGCCTCACCATATCATACTGTTCTTACTAGATTAAAAATGTAAATCTATGGTAACTTGAAAAACAGAACTTAAGTAAAATAACAAGCAGGATATGCAATAACTCGTGTCTGTACTCCCCACACATAAGCAGACATTCCTTCCCCAGACACTTCAATAGGATAATAGCGTTTCTCTCATAATAGCAGGTTTAGAGACTAACAAAGATTTATATGCAAATAAAGCTCATACATAAACATCAGGAATGAGATATACCTGTTTTCTTTCTAGCAGAACTTGAGGGTAAATATTTGTTACTGGGCTTGCAACTGGCTACTAACTACAGTGTACAAGAGCTTATTTAAAGTAATCATTAAAAAAATCAGACAGAAAGTAGAACGGCATGACAACTATAGATCTATGGGCACACTCTCAATTTCTCAGCACTCAGAAAACAGCAAAAACTAAATGTCAAATAGAAATGGAGTTTATTAGGGAATTGAAGAGAGACTACCAGCTACTTCTGTGATAAGCTACAAGGAGCCTGGTACTGACCAACT
>CABHPQ010172945.1:0-11930 GCA_902168405.1 Peromyscus aztecus
GTTGCAACCCTTTGGGTCAATTTGTAACAATTAAAATACATCCTGCATATCAGATATTTACATTACAATTCATAACAGTAGCAAAGTTACAGTTATGAAGTGGCAATGAAAATAATTTTATGGCTGTGGGTCACTACCACATGAAGAACTATATTAAAGGGTTGCAACATTAGAAGGTTTGAGAACCATTGCTCTAAAATACCAGTTGTAGATAGTGGATTCCACAGGATATTGCCTCTACTACTAATTGAAATAACGGCATGTCCTGATTACACAATCAATACCTGCACCTCTGTTAGCTTTTCCCTGTTTAAATGGGTGCAGGGTCCACTCCAAGTACCATTTACACACACACACACACACACACACACACACACACACACTGGGCACAATGTTCTCTAACTTGAATGCCTCTAAAGAGGCAATTGGAAATGAAGGATAAAATTTGTTTGATTTTAAATGCTACCTCTTCCACTCTAAATACTTGTCCTCAGGTGAGCTACAGAATCTCTTCATGTTTCAGGTTCTGGGCAGAATCACAGGGTGTCTGAGTAACATAATTCACATGGAGGCACTTCAGAAATTGCAGGATGTGTCTTAGCTGTGAGCCAAAAAGCAGCCCTTCTGCCCAGCCATTGTTGCTTCTAGAATTGAGTACATAAACTGCATCCCACAGTCAAAAAGACCAGTGAAGACCCCAGGGAAGCTCAGAAAAGGGGGCAGAAGTTGTCCAGATTGGGACCTACTTCAGTCACAGACTTGGTGTTCTTCTTGACCATGCCTGCAATGAGGACCACACCACTCTCAGAAATGGCTCTGTGGAAGAGGTTCTTGGCCAGAGGAGACAACACCTGGTAGGGGAGAGGAGAGATTTTATGTTCACAAGATGGGTGTCATGGTTAACATCAATTGAAAACAGATCTAGACTCACGTAGAGATAAACCTCTAAGCACAGCTGTGAGGGATTTCTATATTAGATTAGCTGAAGCTGGAAGCTACATCACAATGGCTGCATCATTCTTGGGACCTGTAACTAGCAGCCTGCCCAATCTCTGGGCCTTTGTTGACAGGAATGCTGACTCCCTGGGTCATCAGCCCATGCCAAAGGCCACTAGGGAGAAAAAAAAAACCATAGTTAAGTCCCAGATATTTGACCAAAACCAAAGGGGCTTGCCCCAGACTGCATCTCACACACTTTCGTCAAGGTACTGTGCAAGTTTCTGCTGATGAATTCAGTCGTACTTGGAAAGATGCCACACAGAAAGGTAGTAATGTGGATGAGGGCTTACTATTAAGGAAAATATTTGTTATGTTATATATAGAGAAAAAAGAGATCATAGATGGATGATAGATGGATGCATGCATAATGAATAGATAAAAATAATGATATATATATGTATGTATTTTTACTTATAATTTTAGGAAAAGACTGGAAAAATAAATGTAACAATAGCCAAGTGACAATCCCTGGGTATGTTGTTATGGATGATTTTATTCTTCATTGGATGTTTTATAGATTTATTTTTCCTTTACTTAAAAATTCTTCCTCTGGGAATTCAAGTATGAAGCTCATGTGTTAGTTCCATTGCTGAATTTCTGCTCATCTTTGTGGAAGCTAAGGTTTCCTATGGCTCCCAGAACATCCTCTAGTCCCCTCACTGTTCCCATGGCTCAGTTCCATGCACCAGCAAGACACTTCATATGCCCAGTCTGTGCCTGTGACCCACATCTTCTGCCCTAGTCTTCCCCATTGAGTTTTCCAGCTCTCCTTCTTCACTTCTTCACTTCCTCACACTCCTAAGATGTCCTGTTGCTGCCTTTTTAACCTCAGAGGAAGTCCCAGTTTGACTTCGGGTCTTGAATTTCCTTAATGTGTAGATGTGGCTTCAGCCCAAACAAGGACGCTTGGTCCAACTCATTGCTTCCCTCCACATCACTGCATCCCAGGACTTGTCCAGTGAGTCAGAATGCTAAAATTATTAGGAAAGAGAAAGCTATCCACTAAGAGAGAAGAGAAGCTGGAGATTTTCATGGGACAGGACAAAAAATTGAATGGTAAGCTTAGCAAAACAGAGTTAATTGCTTCTAAAGCTGTTCACCATCTGATGTTGTGCAACAAACGGAGTCAACCTGAACACAGGTATTGGATGCAAAGGTATTGTGCTAGACTTGCTGCTTTGTTGCCGGTCCCCTCAGCAACCGTATCAAACCCCAGCAAGAGGTCTGGTGCCAAGAATACTTACAAGAACAGAGACACTTGCACCTCCTGCTGACTCTCCAAAGATGGTCACAGAGCCTGGGTCTCCTCCAAAGTTGGCGATGTTGTCCTGGACCCAGTGTAGTGCAGCCACCTGGTCCAAATGACCCCAGTTCCCAGGGCTGTGTTCATCTCCTGTGCTGCAAGATGACAGGGTGTAATAGGGATAGAGATGCCATGGCAGGGCTCTTGAGAGCTCAAATGGCCTGGGGAAATTCAGTGAGCTTTTCAGAATCAGGTTGGATGCTACATCTTTGACATGGGGGACTTCACCTGCCTGTTATCTCTACAGCATTGCTTTATGTGGGGCTGCACACTCATCTAGCAATTATGTGCTACAATAAGGATCCATGATACATCCTACATTGCCCTAATAGCCAGCTAAAGAATATCCATTACAAGACAGACAAAATCTCCAACTATGCCCAGCTCACACTGGGAGCTGAATCAAGTAGACTAGAAGAGAGATGTCAGCTGCCAGAAAAAGACAATGTGGTCAATGTGGGGTGTAGGGTGGTGTTTCAACTGGGAAAATCCTATTTGAAGCAGTAACACTATGAAGGAGGAATAAAGGATCACATGGGTCTCATCAGTAATTACAAAAGGGATTTTAGTTAGGAGAAACAGCAGATACAAAGGCCCAGGCCATGGGAATAGATGTTTGAATGTATGAAGTATGAGATGAAAGTAGACCAGAGACTCTGTAGGGTCTTTCATATCATTAGAAGTGGGGACCATTGTGCATAGACATGGTTGGACCCAGTCATTGTCTCACGGAACACTCAGGCCACTGGCTGGAGCAGCTATTTTATTAAAACTACACATTTAGAACAAGTGATTATGGAAACTATAAATGTCAGAGAGATAGGGCTTTGGTTATGGAAATAGCAAAAGGTAATAATGGCTTCACAGTCTGGTGCTGGGTTCTGGTCTCTGCTGTGGCAGTCAGTATGAACAGTGAATGAATCTGAAAAAAATGAGGCCAAGTGCAGGGTGATTTTATCATTGAGTGTGCCAGCCTCAAGAGGAATCTCTGTAGTGCTCATAGGACCTTGTTTAGTTCCCCAGGGCTGTTTGGTTGTAAAAAGTAGCAAGACTGTCTCCCATCACTCACTTCCTTCCTTGTCATGTGATCTCTTCTGCACATAAAAATCTGATGTCTGCTCTTCTACTATGTTGCTTCCTAGCCAAGGCATCTCACAAGTGGTCTTCTACCCAATATTGGACTTTGAGTCTTCCACACTGTTTTATATAAATCTGTGTTCTTATAGCTACCCAGTCTCAGACATTTGTTTTATTAATAGAAAGACAACCAAAGTAAACACTAACATGCAGAGGGGAAAATCTAGTGTCTTACCTGAGTAATCCCCAAATACCCAGGCGATATTGAATCGTTACCACCACCACATCTTCATGGGCAGAGAGAGCTAGTCCATCATAGGTTGATGCTCCGCCTATCATCAGTCCACCTCCATGGATCCACACCATCACCTGGACAATAATACAGCCACACAGGCAGTACATTGAAGACTTGGGAAGGCTGCCAAGTTCATCTGGATTGGTTGCCTGTATCTAGGCTGTGACTCCAGGTCATCATCCAAACCACACTAGCTCCTGGGAAGGCTGCAAAAGGCTGACTCTCTTGTTTCCAGCTCTCCAAGATGAGGTCCAGGATGCAATGCCACTCAATACCCCTTACCTTACTTCTCGTTTCTCACATCCTTCAAAGACACAGAATTGAGATTATCCTGACACCCGAAAGGCCCAAGGGTGTTGTCATCAGCCCACAATCACACCATTTCACAGCAGGACTTTTCAGGCAACTGAACACGAGCAAGGGACAACTTTGTATATCCCAGTTAGCTCCTCAGTGGTGAATTAAACTTCTCCATGGTAAATGATTGTCTTGTGAGACACCCACTGCCCTGATGCTGCCCCTTCCTAGTGTGTCTCTTCTGCAACCCCAAATCCTCCCACTATGCTAAGCCTAGCTCACATCCACTTTATTCAAGATGTCTTTGGTCATTTGGCTAACATTACCTCAGAATTTACAGTTACCAGGCACTCTGATAAAACTTGAGAAGAAGGAATGTAATAATTCATAATCCACATTCTTTGATTTAAATAGCACATAAATGAGGGTGTATAAAATAATATTGTGTAATAATTAAAGAGAAAATCTCATGGGTACTACGAACCAAGAATTGATCTATGCAGTGTAAATAACCTCTCATATGGTAAGGAATAATACTGTCTTGTGTGACAGATAAGAAACGGAGGAGAAACTTGTCTTCTGCTGAGAAACTGCAGCCAATATGAGGAGGATGGGCTTGATCCTGATGCTATTTTCCGGCATCCAGATGCTGAGCTGCCTAATCCCTGCAGCTCAGGACAACAGTGCAGTGAGCCAGCTTTTGGGTCAGGAGACAGACCCTCTTGCAGGTCTGACTAGCATGTCAGCACGGTTGTGTGTACTCAGGCAGAACTGTGATGCAGCCTGTGAGTCACTGAGCTTTCATATGACAATTCCCATGTAAGGCAACAGGCTGAGGTTAAGAAAAGGTTCTGCTCTCTCAGCTTATCAAAGGGAGATCCATGATTTATACTCAGACCTCATGGCTCTAGAACCTGTGCCCACAGCTAAAGGATCTCCCGTAACCACGATCTCAAGTCCTCATTTCCTCTCACTGGATCCCTGCAACTTCCAAGAGAGATTGGATATCTAAGAGTGAAGGCTGAGTCCAAGGGTGGTGGGCAATGATGTCTTGAAGAGATTATGATGTATCTATGTAGAACAGTTGGAATGGTCCTTGAAAACATAGCTGTGTGGGAATGGCTTAAATGTTTTGTTTCTCTGACCCCAAGTTTGACCCTTTAGGAACCTGAACCTCTTGGTCCAGGTGGAGTTGATTAAAACTTCCAAAGGTTTCACTGCCTGGCCTACTAAGGTTCTACCACTCCCTATTCCAACAATCGCTGTTGGCTTCCTGATAAAGGGTTTCGAAGGTCCAAGGTTTAGTGGAATTGATAGCAATTACTGACTCCCTGTAGAGTGTCAGGAATAGAGATGCAAGTTCTCCTTGTGCACAAAGCCATTTCAGACTCAGATCAGCCTTGGGCATCTATAGATCTATAGCTATTCACACTTTACAGATAAGGAACTGGAGGCAGAGAGAGGGTTGTCAGGTGGCCCAAGGGCACAAATCCAGGAAGATCATGTTAGGTGGTGCTTATACTTCCAAGTAGATAGTTAGCAACATCCTGGGCCCCTTTGCAATGAGAAGGCCGGTTATGGCTGCCTCCTTTAGATGCTGTAAAGAATGGGTGTCATTGAGACTTTTTCCCTATCTCTCTCTGTGACGGATAGGCACAGTTAACACCATATCTTAGCATGTGTATCTACAACTCCCCCAGTCCTGGATTTCATGTAGAGGGCTTCTGGTAATTTGTTGGGTGCTGACCTGTTACAACCCAGGGATTATCTTTTTCAGAAAACTCTCCTCCAACCTTGTGACTTGTACCTGGCAGCTTGCCCAAGTCTTGCACCATGTTTCCATGTGAAATGCTGACTCATTTGGTCCTTACACTGTGCCAAAGGCAGCTAGACATGGAAACGATCTACAGTCAAATCCCAGATTACTGTCTACAGGCAGGGAACATGCTTAGGAGACCGGTCCAGCATCCTCCCTCCCTACTTCATGGAACAGTGCAAATTTTCATCTGGCAATGGAAGTTGTCACAGGTGACCTGAGAATAAAGCCATCACACATCTCCCCCCTAGACCCCATCTAAGAGCACACATATGAAAACCAGGAGCCCTGAGTCTTGCAAGCATCCCTTCCATGTACTCTTTTTTCCCCCATCAGGACCTCAGTTTCTCTACCTGCATCATGTTGGGTTGTTAACTTTCCCCTAAGATTCCTCCCAGTTGTGACTATTTGGGAAGTTATGACTTGGCTGCCACAGGGATAAGTGTAAGGATTATGTCCTTAATTATGTCACCAGCCTAAAAAGTGGGCGTGATCTCTCTGTGTTCTCTCTTTCTGCATCCTTCTGTATTCTCCCCCCTCTGTGCTCTCTCTCTCTCTCTCTCTCTCTCTCTCTCTCTCTCTCTCTCCCCCAATAAAGCTTTAGAAAGGTAACCATGGCTCATGACTCTTCAGTCACCGATACATCCAGCACACTCCTCCAGCACTCTCCTACATCGCCACCGCTTAACCAACAGTAAGACTCTCCTAAGTAAGATTAGACATTCTTTTCCTTCTGTCCTGTGAAGACTTGGGAAATTACATGTCAGCTGTGTAGTGATCTCTACCAAAGTCTGGCATCACTGGAAAAACACACAAGTGAAAACTTTAAGGAAGCTCTGGTTCCCTAATCACTTCC
Organism: Peromyscus aztecus; assembly: GCA_902168405.1. Taxonomy (NCBI): domain Eukaryota; kingdom Metazoa; phylum Chordata; class Mammalia; order Rodentia; family Cricetidae; genus Peromyscus; species Peromyscus aztecus. The sequence goes on from CABHPQ010172945.1 coordinate 6,644, forward strand.
TCCCTGTGTGCCCTTGACCCCTGCTGTCTTCATCCCCTTCTAGTCCCAGGGAAGAGCTACATGCTCAGACTGAAACTCTGGACCAATGATCCCAGCCAGCACTTACAGGCAATCGATTGCTCTTTGTCAAGTCGGCGGGAGTATAAATATTCAGGTAGAGGCAGTCTTCAGAAAACTTGAGAGGAATGCTCTCCTTTCTGTTGGTGAAAAGCTCTGAGAGCACCTGACCTCCAACTGCATCCTGGGAGCACCTGGGAGGGGAGAGAACATTTGAGATTCTCAGACAGATTGAGCATGTCGTCTGGGCTTGACCATGCAGTGAGAGGTTTGAGCCTAGAACAGAAGTTCCTGTTGCTTTACTGGAGTCGTTGTTGTGGGAGAGAGGTAGCAGCCACAGTAATCTAGGGTCTCTCAGTCCTATGAAGGGAGAAGCACTTGGTACCTCTATTCTTCCTGGAGGTTTTGGGATGTTCTGAACCCACGAGAAAGGTGATTATGTAGTGACCTGCCCTAGGAGATGTCACTTCCTGCAGTGACTGAACAGAGCTTTACCCTTCTGGGCTTCATATGCTGGTCTGTAGCTGACCCTCCTCCTCTACCAGGTTAACATGCTATAGTTCTCAGAAAATGTCCATCAACCGAGGCAGCTAGCTACAATGACAGGCAGCTTGTTGAAGGTTGAGGTGGGGCAGGCATCTTGCGTGAGAACTGAATTCTAGTCCTATCGCAGACATGATGTGCTGTGTGGCCTATGGTGAATTCCTTTTCTGCTCTTATCCCAAGCTTCCAGGTCCAGGAAGGGTAAGTAAAGTCTCCAAAGTTCTTGCTGCCTCGCCTGCCAGGTTTCAACATCCTCTTATTCCAACAACCACTATTGACTTCTTGATAAAGAGTCTTAAAGCACAATGTAGCATGGGATTGATAGCAGTTACTGAGTCCTCGCAGGGTATGAGGAAGAGATTCAAGTTCTCCTTGTGTTCAAAGCCATTTAGAGTCAGTTCAGCCTCAGGTATCTATTGCTATTCCTTTATTGTACCTTTTATTATTATTCCTTTATTAATATTCCTAAATATTATTATTCACAGGTGAGGAATTGGAGGCACAGTGAGGACTGTCAGGTGGCCCAAGGACACAAAGCCAGGAAGATCATGTTAGGTAGTACTTATACTTCCAAGTAGATAGTCACATTCTGGGTCCTTTTGCAATGAGAAGGCTGGATATCCCTGTCCCTGGTGTGCAGAAGTGAGGCTGTGCATGTCCCACAAACTGCAGAAGTAGAACAGCAGAGACTCTTAAATCTCCATCCTGGGTAATTTTCTCTATATCACTGAGAGTAAGTGCACAATATTCATAAAAAACATAAATTCAAATGTCAAATGGGGATACAAGAATTTGAGTTCACTAGTGTTTAGAAAAAATTCAGTATAGAGAGCAAATTTCCATTTATTATTGTTATGATCTTAGTTTGTTTACCCAATGCACACAGGAAAAATTCACCAACTAAGCCATGGCATGGGTAAGGGCCCTGAGATGGAGGTTTCATGCTTCCATGGGAGAATCACACAGAATTTGGTTGTTTCTGGAGACAAATGTACCCAAAGTTCATGTTTTTGACTCAGAATTATTACCTTTGAAAACTTATCCCCAAATATTTATGATTGTATGTAATGATGTAGCTAACAAGAATCCATCAAACTTTTATTTATAGTCAAGAAAACCAAAGTACTTTAATGAACCCGAATATAAGATAGAGTAAATAAGTAATAACTTAGTACCCAATTAAGCACAGCTAATAAATACTCAGCTGCTATATATATGGTCTGACATGATCGTGATGCTTATGAATGTGTCAGGCTGTCACTCAAACTCTTTGTATTTATGATCTCTGTATAAAGTGGGGTATATACCCAGACAAAGACTGGAAAGCATGAGCTCAACTGCTAGCAGCAATTCTCTCTGAGTTGTTGAACTATACATGATTTAAACTTTCCTTCACTTCTGTGTATCTCCCAACTTTTTATAACATTTGTATCTTATTTTGCAAACATAATATAAACATAGCAAATATTATTTGTAGAGGAAAAGCATGGAATGATATGAAGGCAGCCAGGACTGGAATCCTGGAAATCCTCAGAGGAACCTTGCTGAGGACACAAATGCTGTCTGAACTGATTTGTAGGTTTTTGAGGTTCTCTGCGGTGGCTGTGAGGCCATCTGGAATTCTTGGGCTTCTTTATTCAGTTACAAGGGTGATGTGGCACACCTTTGGTAATGGCTTAGCTTGTCAGTAGGTAGGTAGGTAGACCTGGGTGTGAGAACATGCAGTCATCTTCCCTGTTCTCTTCACCCACAAGTCCTACACCCATCCCACTCCTAAGAAAGGCCAAGGTTCAAATTAGGAGAACGTAGCATCTTACTTCTAGTCTCCCTTGCCTAATCAATTACTGTTTTCCAAAGAATGTAGCGTATTTTAGTATATTATGCACTTGATGTACTAATCCACAGGTTTCTCATTTTCTCTTTCTACTAATAGGATAAAAGGCTTATCAAGGTATGGATTTTTTTTTTCTCCTCCTAATGGGTTCTGGAAACCCAGAACATTCCTGGTTCACCACAGGTTCTCAATAAGTATGTGCCAAATAAAGGGCTTGGAAAACTATGAAAATTACTTAGTAACTAGACCATTTTTGAGGACCCGTGGTGTTCTTAGGGGTACCAGTAATTGCTGTTAATGCAGCTAGTCAGAGGATTGCCTTGAATCCATCCTGGATCACCTGAGATAGACATCCCCACTGAAATGGGCCCTACCCTAGTGGCTTACATAGGAGGGTAGGAGGTGGTGTTCTTCACGAAACTCCAGGGCTCTGCAGGCTGTGGAGGAGCAAATCTCAGGGATCCAAGAGGAGGCTTGGCAAAGGGAATGCCCAGGAAGACGGCCACAGGCTGTGCGAATCCTTCTAAGTTGACATACTTCCCCAGGACTTTGCCATGAACAGTGTTCACCACAGGTGGTGAGGACCGGTGCCCTGCTGAACAGGAGAACGTGAGGATATATCAGAAGGAAAGATCAGACAGACCTGGATTCATGGTTGCTTTTGCCACTTTTAGGCTAGTATCTTGAATTGAATCTTCCAAGGTCTCATTTCCTTCTGACATGACACTGTGATAAAGAGAAATATCTTTGCCTAAGAGGACAAACTGAAAGTCAACTGATTGGAGGCATTAAGGTATCCAGTCTAAGCCCCTATATAGAGAGAGGGTTATTGCACTGTTCTGTGCTTGTCCTGTATACATCTTCACCCACTTTGTCCAGGACAGATTTCCAAACATGCAACCCAATGTTTGTAATCCAGAAGAACTTACCCCAAACTGTGCCGAGAGAAGCCCAGATCAGGGCACAGAGCCACATTGTGAAAGGACAAGAGCTCTGGAGACAGGGAGGAAGTGCCTGCTGCTCAAAGAGAAAGCATTATTCCAGCCTCTTTGCTGTAGACCCGCCTCTAACCAACTAGCACAATTATATAAATCTCTCCCTCCTCCAAAGAGCTTCCTGGGTGTGCGTTGTGACTGCCAAGCCACACCCACTAAGAGTTTACCCTTCTTCATCTGGAAAACACCAGGAAAGCTCAGATTACAGGTAGCCAGAAACTCATCCAACAAGTTCTTATGCAAACATTTCTAGCTGTAACTCCTGCTCAGTGCACCTTGAACTTCCCACAGCAGTCACCAGCAAGCAGGTGTCTGCAGGCAGAGAGAAGCCTTGGCTTAGGGTTCTCACTACAAACCTGAAAATTTAGAGCATGTCACGTCCCCAGAGTTCCCCAGCTGGGGAATTAGCACAATCCCTGCTTCTTTGGACTGCTATTTCCTAGAAGCTGTGCTCTCAAGTTTGGAAGGTATCTAAGCTCAGTCTTAAGGAAGAGCCAATTTCCAAAGGGGTAGGAGTCCATGATGGCAGAGCAGGAGCATGGTAACAAGGGCAAGCAGGATGGTTGGAAGGGCTGAGAGCTCATATACTGGAGTGCAAGCTCGAAGCAGAGAAATGATGAGTCTTTAAGCTCTGAAAGCCTCTCTCTAGTGACATGTTTCCTCTAACAAGGCTACATCTCCTAAATATCTCCAAACAGCACCACCAACTGGGTTCAGGTGTTCAAATGCCTGAGACTATGAGGGTCATTTCTTCTGCAAACCATCACAATGTTCTTACAGTAAATGAACCTCATTGACCACAGTCTTTTGCTCTAACCATCCATCCATGCATTTATTTACAAATTCCTTCTTTCTTTGAGATTTTATTTTTATTTTTTGTGTAAGAGCCTTCGCTTGCATGTATGTCTATGCACCATGTGCATGTAATGCCCACAAAGGCCAGAAGAGGGCATCAGGACACCAGGGAATGGAGTTAAAGCTTGTGAATCAGCATGTAGATCCTGGACCTTGAACAAGGGTCCTCTAGGAAAGTAGCCATTACTCGTAAAGGCTGAGCCAAATCTCTAGCCGTTATCTATGAATTCTTTAAAAGTTCCAAAATGCTTGTCATTTGCGCCCACAGGAATGTACCCAAGTGGCAGAGGGGGGAGGGAGAGGGAGAGGGAGAGAGGGAGAGATAATGTGTACGTACAGTTTGAGTTCTGATTTAATAACATGGCCTTGTTTCTGTTTCTCATCTCCAGGGGCCCAGGAGCCTTGGAGAGAACCACGTGTCTTTACTATGGTGCTGCTCTCTGATGGATGCTTGGAAAGCTTGTGGTGAAGAGTGGTGTGATTACAAAGCTTTGCTTTGACTCTGTTTAACAAATCGTCAAATATTTCTTTGGGGGAATGGAAAGGGTAGTCTTGGTTGGAGGGTAATGGTATCTGGAGTGGAGACAGGAGTGGTAAAGACAATAAGACTTAAAAAAGGAGAATTAAATTGCATGGGGGTGGAGAGATTGGTTCAGTGGTTAAGTGCCAGAGTCCTGCTGCTATTGCATAGGACTACATTCTACTCCCAGCATCCATGTTAGGCAACCCACAACTACATGTTACTCTATCTCCAGGGAATCTGACACCCTCCTTTACCTTCCAAGGGCACTTGTATATACACACACACATAAAAACCAAAATCTTTAAAAAGTCAAGTTTATTTTACAAGAAGAACATCACAGCACATGACGGCAAAGCCGAGGAGACCACAAGAGAGGACATTTGCATACCTGAATGTCTGAATGATGTGACTCTCTAGGAGAGTGCATGAAACAAATGGTGACCCAGATCCTCCGTCAGTCTCTCACCATGATACATCAAG
>CABHPQ010172945.1:12584-49682 GCA_902168405.1 Peromyscus aztecus
GGGGGGGGGGGGGGGGGGGGGGGGGGGGGGGGGGGATGCTTCTCAGACTCTGCAGGTGCCAGCTGGAGGTTCCAACCGAACTGTTCTAATAGTATAAATTTGGTATATAAACTACTCATACATTTACTGTAAGAACTAAAAGCAAATTAATTGAAATAATATCTTCATTAATATGGCAAGCAAGATATAAGTTGACACATCATCGCTTCAAAGTGTGGGGAGGAATAGGCGATTGTGAGAAATTTTTATGACTATGTTTCTGCTTTCCTTTTGTTTGATCTTTACTATCAAGTTTATATTATTACAAAATATGTGGATATAATAAAAATCTGTATTAATAACCCTCATAGTAGCCATAAAAGCAAAGTCTACAGTGGATGAACCATGAGTAATTAGTGAGGAATCAAAATGCACTGGGTAAAACAGCACACGGTAAATCACATCGGGCAGCATTCCCTTCCCTCTGAGTTCCTTAGTTATTCCCAACACTCTCTGATACGACCATCTTCACACAAACTGCACTCAAACCTTGTGTCAAGGCCTGCTTCCTGGGGACCAAGCTCAAGATGTCCTGTGGGGCATCTGTGACTCTGTTACTAGCTGTCTAAAAATTAGGGTTTTTCATGTTTTCCTGTGAGTTGGCACATCAGTCATAACTAATGGTCTCACTTTTTCCTCACTGTATTAATTTTCAAATATTAAATGTTGACACTTGATTTTCATTTTGACTATCTATGGGTTGTGTCTGTTACCTTCCATTTACTTTTAGCTTATCTAGACCTCAGTGCATTTGTATTTACATTACTTTAGAAGGCACCACTGATGTACACACACACACACACACACACACACACACACACATACACACGCACACATGCACACGCACACGCACACGCAGGCTCCACACATACTGAAAGCAGTTTTCTTACATGCACTCTTGAGCTTTGTGAGGGGCAGAGCAGGTCTTGGAAGCAGGTCCAGCACATCTTTGGAAAGAACACTGGTCAGAGTGCTCTATGTGGTTAAGGAGAGTTTGCATATTCTGCTGGCACCAAAGTAAGACTCTGTCTTGCTCACTGACTTTTCTAGAGAAGTGGGAAAGGGATGAGAGGGTGGGAACCAAAGGCCACAAGCAGTCAAGTATCAAAAGTGGAGTCAGACTCATTACACGTTACACCATTGGTCACAAGAGTGTAATAGAACACGACTTGGGAAAGCCTTAACAATTCCTTATTCTTTGATAACAAGACACTCAATTTCTTCAGCTGTCTAATTATGCTGTTACTTATAATTTCAAAATTCATCATAGCATGGATATAACTAACTTAGTTGTTTTCCCATCTTTCCAACAACTTTGTCATACTCTAGAAGTAGCAGATGACCACTCTCCAGCATGGCCTCCACTACAGCTAGGGACATCTTTTTCTCTCTTTGGATGTACTGTGTTGTTGATTCACCACTGACTTCACGGTCAAGAGCATCATAACTCACGATGACAGAAGCCTGTCTATCACATGTGTTTTCTCCATAAGGCTCCTCACAGACTTCTGTGCTTGAGTCCACTGGATGCATCAGCATCACTATGCTTGAAAGCATCTTAAACAGAAAAAAAAAACCCACTTAAAAAGAAAATATTACGGAAGTGGTGCTGAATAGACCCCAGAAAGGATGCATGTGAGTCTGGAGGGTGAGAGAAGAAGATAAAGTTATACTTCAAATGGGAATGCGGGGCCACATGGCTCAGACTTGCTTCAGATTTCCCCTGCTTGTGTGGATGTTCATGGAAGCACAGAAGTCCCACAAATGTTGACGGGGCATTACATGTGCATGTCAGCAATAAGTTAACTCACAAATGCAGCATCGAAAACTGCATGTATTTATAAATATTTGAAATTAACTGTTTAAAAATAAAAAAAATCTATAAGCATGTGTGTATCTTTCATGTGTGTGTGGATGCCTACGGAGTCCAGACGAGGATATGGGATTTGCTGGAGCTGAAATTGTAGGTGGTTTTGCCCAATGTGAGCGCTAGGAACTGAACTCAGGTTCTCCGAGAAAGAGCAGCAAGCATTCTTAACTGCTGAGCCACCTGAAAGGAGATATTTAAAAAAAAAAAAAAAAAAAAAAAAAGGGCTGGGTGGTGACACAGGCCTTTAATCCCAGTACTTGGGAGGCAGAGCCAGGCAGATCTATCTGAGTTCAAGGCCAGCCTGGTCTACAGAGCGAGATGCAGGACAGGCACCAAAACTACACAGAGAAACCCTGTCTCGAAACACCAAAAAATAAAATAATTTAAAAAAAAGATTTGAGCTGGTCAAATAGAGACTGGCTGTGACCAAGGGCTGCAAAAACCACGGGCAGAGAGAAACAGACTACGGAGTGGAGGCTGAAGTGTGACCGTAGTCTCAAATGGAGATTTTCCAAAGTGCTCAAGGGCTTCCTCCATCACACTACTCCACAATGACACTGAAAGAATGGCTGGCTGTAGAGAGGCTGGCAAGGGCTGCATGCTGTGAACAGTGACACCTCAGACCAGGTCAGGCTGTGAGCCAGAGGCTGATATGTGACCCCATAAGCCTGGAGCACAGATTCTCTGAGTGCCTGACTGTCTCAGGCCAGTGAAAGCCACCAGGGAAAGACTTCTTCCTTCCCCCACTGGTGCTGAAGGAATAGCTGCCTACAGATCGCTGACTGTAGAGGCAACCAAGGCCCGCTGGATCCACCATGGGCAGAGAGACTTGGTATCAGCAGAGACAGTGGACAAGGCAATGGAAAGGGGATGGACGCCATGGACATGAACACATGAGTCTGAAACTGACCCCTGGACCCTAGGGAGGGTTCCATCACTGCCCAGGCATGTGAGACATAAACCAGGGAGGTAAAGTGCAGAACTCAGCACAGCTGTGGCAGAAACTCAATACAAAAGGCACTTTGTTTAGATTCTGCTAGGAATCTGTGTACTCAGAAATCAAGTTTGGTAGGTTTGAACTGGAGCTGATGCATACAGCTGTGCTCCACCAGGACAGCCTCCTATAGGACACATCACAGGGAGAGAGGGAATGTAAAAGCTACCCGGCCAAGGAAGGCATCAGCTGAGGCCCTACCATATTTTTTAAAACCTATTGTATTTTATCTCACTTTGTCTTCTATTTTTATTTTGTTATTCCTGTCTTCTTTCTTTCTTTCCTCCTCCTCCTCCTTCTTCTAAGACAGGCTCTACTGTGTGTCCCTGGCTGGCCTGACTCTCACTATGTAGGCCAGGCTAGCCTTGAACTCTGCCTCCCTCAACCTCCTGAGTGTTGGGATTAAAGGGCCTTATACTGACACAACTCTAGGGCCAGGGCTCCTCCCACCCGGGATTACCAGCAGGCAGAACACAGTGCACTCACCAGGGTATTAGCCCTAGCCGAAGGTTTTCTTCATTATTGTCACTTACGGGAGCACCTCCTTCTGGGAGACGTTGTAATAGACCCCAAATTTGCAGCTGCTTATTGCTGAACACTGGAACCAGATGAAGGGATCCAGGATGGTCAGCAAGGTCATTGATCTTCTTGTCATCCCCCAGTGCTTGGTCCTGTGAGGCCTTGTTGGGGGTGGACGTTCTCTCAGCAGAGCCTGCTGCTTGCTTCCCAGAGCTGTCTCTAAACATCCTTCTTAACCAGGTCCAAGGGGACCAAAGCCTCTTTTTAGCCTGGACGATTACTTTGTTGAGATTTCCTCTGGAAGAAGGGTTTCTCTGGACCTTCTCTTGAAACCCTGCTTCCACAGGGCTGCACTTGGTGTGAGGACTGGCTCTCAGCTTGAGATGTTGGTTGTATGCCTGCTCATGTTCTTTCACAATGCCTGCTGGATTAATCCACTGGTTCAACATCACCAGGTATTTACAGCCCATAGGACAGGACCACATACATTGACTTGGTTTTGATGATTAGCCTTGGGTTAGGTAGTCTAGCCTCTAGCTGTTTCCATTCCCCAAACCCTTCAAAGACAGCAACTCCCAACCATTCTGGAAAATAATTATCAGAGGCCATATGTAATTGTAATAATTTTATTGTTCATCATCACAATCATCAATACAGAACCAAGTGGAGACAAATTTCACAAGGTGTTTTTTTTTTTTTTTCTTATAAGAAGAATTTCTACCCTGGTGTAACATGAATCTTAAAAAGGTCTTATTAATATAAAAAAAAAAAAAACCGGGAGGCTGGGCAGTGGTGGTGCACACCTTTGATCCCAGCACTTGGGAGGGATCAAAGATCACAGAGCCAGGTGGATCTCTGTGAGTTCAAGGCCAGCCTGGTCTACAGAGTGAGATTCAGGACAGGCACAAAAACTACACAGATAAACCCTGTCTCGAAAAAACAAAAAACAAAAACAAAAAAAAGAGAAGGAAATAAAAAACCCGGAGCCAGATATTGGGGTGAGAGCTGAAAGAGCAGAGAGACAGAACAAACCATAGACAACCTCACCTCATCAACTCCTCAGCCAATTCTGTTTCCATAAATCCTCAGACTGAAAGCCTCTGAGTTGAACTGCTACTAAAAAGCCTCTAGTTTCTGGTCCTTATGTCTTATATACCTTTCTGCTTCCTGCTATCACTTCCTGGGATTAAAGGCACGTGTCCTTCCCAAGCAAAGACATGAAATCTCAAGTGCTATGATTAAAGGTGTGTGCCACCACCCCTGGCTCTGTTCCCAGTGTGACCTTGAACTCACAGAGATCCAGATAGATCTCTGCCTCCCAAGTGATAAGATTAAAGGTGTGTGTCATCACTGCCTGGCATCTATGTCTAATTTAGTGGCTGGCTCTGTTCTCTGATCTCCAGATAAGTTTATTAGAGTGCACAATATATTGGGGGACACAATATGTCACCATACCCTGGTTCGGATATTCATAGTCAAATCAATTTCTGTGAAAGAATATACAGTTGTAGGAACATCGAGATGGCAACTGTATCTTGATAATAGTTTGATAGGAGTTACAGAATGAGAAGGAGTGGACAAGAACCAAGGTGTGTGCTTGTCCCTAGCCTTTTATGCTTGGTAATGGGGGTTAGACATGTCCCTTTGTACCTCAAATTCACTGTTTATTGAACTGAAGAAGTTACTGACCTTCTGTTTGGGGAGCATATCAAATCTGGACCCAGTCTGCACATGAGCAGAAAGCTGATCATTTTGTGCTTCAGTGGCTGGTGGTGTTCAAAAGTGGTGGTGTTCCCATGCTTACCATACACATGTCTATGTGCATGAGGTCAACAGCTGGGAGGATTTACACTTCTGTCCTCATAGACCTTGGATCCTCCCAGGATGGCCTTGGACAACTCCACCACCTGGGATGTAATCTTTCCTCCTTCCTGCCAAAGAGTCATCTTGTCCACTCAAGTATTGGAGAGAAAGTCCTTGCTGGCCCAGGTGACATGGCCACAGAGGGGTCAGCATGGGCAATAGCCTTGGAATGTTGGCCTTGTTGGTGGCAACAGTTTCATAACGTATGACCAGGTTGTGTTTCTCCTTCCAGAACTCTTCTAGCACCATCCTACTAGGATGCTGGATTGTAGCCATTCAGTTAAAAAAGATGGTTGGAATGCCCCTCGCTTTCCCTTTTATACCCACAGCATGGTTAAAGATTAACCACTAACATTTAATCTCATTGGCTAGCAATGGTAGCAGTATAAATGATGTCATTGTAGAATTCTCCTGCCTTCCAGAATCTTTCACATGTTTCCAGGCAGGCAGCCTGACCTACCCTGGACTCCCCAGAAGGAGAGCAGTTACCCCTTCAACCATTTATTTGCTCACTTGCTTACTTGGACTGGCCCCACAAGAATGGAAAATGAAAATGTGGGATATATACACATCGTATATATGGAGTGTTCTTCATACATGAGAATAAAATTATGTGCTTTGCAAAAAAAAAATGGAAGCAGAGAACAACATATAAAGTGAAATAAGGCAGATGCCGAAAGACAAGTATCGAAGGTTGAAATATTAATGGTTGTCTTGAGTGTTCAATACCCATCTTCGAAACCATCACACTGTAACTTCAATATTAGTGACATGAAATTTTAAGATCTTGAGATAAAATGGCTCACTTTGATTCTGTCTCACACATTTGGTGCTATTCTGTCTGCCTTGCTTTCCCTTCTCCAGAGACTCTTTCCCCACTGGCACATCCAGGAGCTGACTTCCGGTAGTTGGTACAGGATATGTACTGACTCAGCCCCAGTGCTGAGTGGGTCCGCCAGTCACTGTCACCTTAGAACCCTGGATGGGTCAGCCTTAGAGACGAACCCTTGTAAGTGACCTTGTTTCTCATCAGCAGTGAAGGCTCTCTGATGACTTGCTTCTGTACCGTGTCCTGTTCACAGGATGGGTTACAGAACTTTACAATGTTTTTTCTCGGCAGCAATAAGCCTTCGTGTGGTAGCTAAACATTCCCTCATGTGTATGGAGTATTGTTCCTTCGTGGAAATGGGACAGACTTTGTGCCTGAATGCCAGAGACACACTTTTGTCCCAGTCTTGCTACATGTCCCCAGACTTATTCACAAAGCCCTAATGGACATCTTTAGGAAGTCTGTGATGGGTGCAAGCTCGTCCTTGGGGCTATGGTTCCCAGTAATTTTGCATTCTCATTTAGACTATGCATTGTCTTTGGCACTTAGAAACTCTTTAGTCTTTATCTTTGTGTTTATAAAAACATCTCCCTGGAGGGGGGAGGTGCTGTGGATATGGCTCTGTATAAATAAAATGCTGATTGGCCAGTAACCAGGCAGGAAGTGTAGGCGGGACAAGCAGAGAAGAGAATTCTGGGAACAGGAAGGCTGAGTTAGGAGACACCAGTCTGCCGTCCAGGGAGCAGCATGTAAAGGCAACAGGTAAAGCCACAGAACATGTGGTGACATATAGATTAACAGAAATAGGCTGAGTTTAAGGGTAAGAGCTAGTCAGTGGTAGGCCTGAGCTAATGGCCGAGCAGTTTAATTAATATAAGCTTCTGAGTGATTATTTTATAAGTGGTTGTGGGGTCCCTGGTGCTGGGTAGGACTGGAGAAAACTTCAGCTACAGGGAGGTGATGTGTGCTCATATCTGCTGTGAAAAACTACCCCCTGAGCACAACAGCCCTTACCCTCTTATCAGAGAGTCTAACAATGTCTGCAAATGACTCTTAGGAGGAGACCCTTTAAGAGAACATTTTCTTATAGAAGAAGGGATTGGGGAAGGTCATTAGACCCTCCCTCATGATTCCAGCCATGCTCTCTGTACCCTCAGACAGTCTCTGTGTAATTCTGCCCCCGTTGTACCAGGTCCTTAGAGGTGCTAGATTATACACAGGGTGGACAGTTAAGCAAAGGAGGGATTACATCTATGCAGCAATGGGGGAGTAAGTCTTCATCCACAACTGGGAAGGCATTTTGGTGACATAATTGCTTCCTAAGTAACCCCGTTAGTGACCCTCACCTATGCTCCTGTCAATGAGCCAAATACACTCACTGCTTAGTCAAGGTGGGCTCGATAGAATCATTTCTCTTTTCTTTTGTTCATGCTCTATCTTGGATGAGTAGATGCTTGCTCATGTCTCCCACAGAAAATTTAACACAACATTCCATGTGTCCTCCATATTTGTATTCCTTTAGTTTTCAAGCTAATCATTTCTCCAGCCATCTTCTGCAGAGACGTCTTTTTTTGATGGTTCTTCTCTCTTCATCTGTCCTTCTCTGAGGCACACAGATTAATCTTGAGCCAAAGACATTGTATTAATTAGGCTTCTGTTGGTGTGATAAAGACCACGACCAAAAATAACTTGAAGAGGAAAAGGTTTTATGGCTTACATATCCTGAGTCACAGTTCACTGAGGACAGTGAAGACAGGAATTCACTGTAGGAACCCTGAAGCAGGAACTGAAGCAGAGGCCACAGACAGTGCTGCTTCCTGGCTTGCTTCCCATGGTGTGCTCAGCCTGCTTTCTTATACAACCCAGGACCACCAGCCCAGGGATGACTCCACCCACAGTGGGTGGGGTCCTCCTACATCCATCATTAATCAAGAAAAAGTTCTACAAACTTGTCTACAGGCAATTTAATGGAGGCATTTTCTAAGTCTTCCCAGAAAACTCTAGTTTGTGTCAAGTACACACACACACACACACACACACACACACACACACACACCAAAACAAACAAAGAAACAAGCAAAATCAACAACAAGAACCCAATCAGGATGGACACTGATCCAATTTTGATTTCCAAAACAATGTTTTATTTTTACACGTTGAAGCAACAAGGATCCTTTTTAGTGTGTTTGTACAAAATACCATACAATTGTGTAGCCTCAAAGATAAGAAGCCTTGTTTCTCTGCAGAATCTTCTACAGCATACCTTTGGCTTGGCTCTAGGCTCTCAAACCTGCTGAGCCTCCTGATCAGAGCTCAACATGCTCTCTGTGTGTTGTCCTCTCTGCTGCCTCCTTGGCCCTGAGTTCAGTCCAAAAAACTACTTCCTTGTCTTTCAGCTTCTGGGCTGCCTGGGTTGAGGCACCAATCTTCATGTACCCTTCCTTCTGGTCGTACTCTGGCCAATGGGGCAGCCCTCCCCCATTAGGGTTCCTGTGAACAGAATTAAACAAAAAAGAAATTCACCAAAGCAACTGCATTGTCCTCATGATGCCCAGAGATTTGTGAGGATGCCTTGGCTTATCTCCGCCAAGGAGCCTCCTTCCACATCTGTGCGATTCTCCACCTCCTGGGACAGCCTGTGCAGGTTTAGCAAGTTTCTGCTATTATTTAGATCTTAGCTCTCCTCCGAACCTTCATGTGTTGAAGACTGATGCTCAACTAACGGTTCTGTTAAGGCTAATGGAGGAATAAGGAGGTAGCACCTACTTGGAAGAAGCAGGTCCCCGAAAACCTGCTTTGCACCATGTTGGGACTCCACTTCTTTATCTCACTGCTGCCTGACTGCTAAGAAGTGAGGAGCTGGATCCCACCTAATGCCCCTTCTCCACCACATTCCTCTTAGTCACAGGCTTAAAGTGAAAATGTCAAGAGAAACCCAGAGCCCCAGTAAAACCTTCATCCTTTAAGTTGATGACCCTCAGGTATTTTGTCTCAGCAACTGAAAGGTGACGACACAAAATTATTACTAAAATGTGTTACTAAGAAGTGGAGCTTTCTGTGATAAACCCAATGATGTGGCTCTGAAGAATGTTTTACTGGTTTGTGAAGGAGTGTGGAAATGTTTAGAGAGTGTGCTGTAGGGAACACAGACTGTAGTGAGTGAGGCATATGGGGGATCCCAGTAGGTTCTAATAGGAAAACAGAAGCGAAGCTCATGATGGCTCAGAAGAGAAGGAAGCCTCTGTGAGGACCTGGATTAGAGGCCATTCATGCTCCATTCTGGCAATGAATTTACCTATATTTGTCCATTCTGATATTTTATGGAGTATTGAGTTTAAAGATGATAAAGTATTTATTGGTAGAGGAGATTCAAAGGAAGCATAGCTTCCAGGTAGTGTAGAGGGTTTTTGTTTTGTTTCTTTTTGTTTTTAATCATATTTACAATGAGATTCAGAAGCAAAAACCACAGCATGGAGATTAGAAAAACTCAATTTTTCCAAAAAATAAAAACTCACAAACCTCCCCCCTCATCATCACCATCACCACAACAAAGGAGTGTGATTAAGCTTGTGTATAAGAAGAATGTGATGCCTAGAGATGACTTCATTAAGAGAAACCAAGTTTCCCACACCAGATCAAAGTGAAAGCCACCTTGAGGCTCACATCTTAGGAGTTTGCAAGAACACTAAGTTCACAGGCTTGAGAGAACCTAAAAGTCTCCTGTTTCCCCTTAGTCCTTCAGCCATCTTTGTGCTTGCCTTTCTCTTTGTCATTTATAGTTGCAGCTGTTTCTCGGCTTCCAGACCACAGCCATCATACCCATAAGGCTGTAAAGTCATAAACTTGTTCCAAAGACCCTGCTTTGAGAAAGTAATGCTAGAGATCCCCGACCACGGTGTGGCCTGGAGAAAAACTCCTCTGGTATTGGTTTATGTTCAGACACTCAGAGTCTATTATGACTGATGGCTCAGAGAGGCTGGTGACATCTGAAGCCATAGGTAAACCCTGGTGTTACCCACATGGGTGTGATTTTGCAGGCATGCAGAATGCAAAGGTGATGAGGTCATTAGGGCTTCTACATAGATTGCAAATGAAAGAGCTGGAGGCCAGCAAGTGTGTGGAAGGTTTGAAGTCCCTGCCGGCAACATGAAATGCATGATGCTTAAAGCTGTCACAGTGAAGCTTGTGGGAGGCCAGCGGGGCGACCGGCTCCCACATTTTACTCCAGGGTACTCTTGAGGAGTGAGGGATAAGAGATATAGATAGAAGGATAGAAGGGAGAGAAACAAAAACACAGGATAGCCTGGGGGGGGGGCTGATCCTCATCCACCGCCCCCATCTGTCTCTTGTAAAGGGCTATTTTAGGAATGCCAAGGGGTGGAGCAAAAGACCTACCCCCAGCACAGCCAAGTGCAGACCCTTTCCAATCGCCTGGTAACCACACATGTGGTCAAGCAATCCTCAAATGCAGCTCTGCTGGGTAAAGCAAGCTCAGATCTCACTAGGAAACCTTTGTGGGCCTCTGCAGAAGCTGATATTGCTACAGAGAGTCTATGAGTGCCAGAACCTGGACCTTCTTCCTTAGGATCTATTTAGGCCGTGAGTATAACCATCCCAAGAGAGGCCCTCCAGCTGAAGGCAGCAAGGCCTTGGGGGAAGTGATTCCTAGGCCTTTCAGAACCCACACCAACCAGCAGATTTTATTGCTTGACATGGAGCCTCAGGGATTAAGCCATATTGGGTTTGATCATCAGCTGAAAGTACTCCTGGGACTAGGTGGGAACTCTAAAAGGTAGGATTAGTTAGGGGAAGTTGATCTTGATGAGTATTGGGACCCTACTCTTTTCCTCCCTCTCTACTGCCTGACTGTCAGTGAAATGGAGAGATGAAGGGATTTAGCCACCACATTATCCCACCATGTTGATACTGACAAACAACCAGAGCAAGTAGGACCAAGAATCAAACCCCCTGAATCTGTGAGCCAAAATGCAAACTCCCCTGCTTTAAGCTGAACTATCTTAGAAGCCCCCTCACAGCTACACATCTGAATACTCTAGCTGTCGTTGTTAGTGTGCTATGGTCACACGGATAGGAAACTGACCACCCAATCATTAGAAAACACTCCTTCCCAATAGGTATGATCACACCACACCCCAGACCCGTCCTATGTTTGCCGCCAGCCTCACCCATTTCGAGCAAAGTTGGCCCAAAATTTCATCACCATCTTGCTGAGATTGATCTCCTCTTCTGAAGCGCCATCTGTGGGGGAGAATGAATAAGCTGCAGCTACTCACCTAGGGGCTTTTCAGTTTAGCAGCTGCACAGCAGGAGTGATGCTCATCATCTCAGGAGCGTGTTAGAAATTCAGAGTCTTGACCCTTATTAAGTTAAAACCTACCTTTTAAGAATATACTGGCTAATAATCTACACTTCAAGTTAAGAATAGTTTTCCATATATTGACTTCCTTTGTCAGCCATGCTCATATGCCTGATCCAAACACCACAACTGTGAGTTTCCTCAGTCTTAGTAGGATTCCTGGCTCTTGGGCATTTTCTTAATCTCTCTCTCTCTCTCTCCAAAGTCCCTAAGACATCACCAAACAGGGAGAGCCTCAGAGACATTGATGTCATGATAGACACGTATGTAGCTGTAAGTTTTCTCAGGTCCCTCCTGGTCCCATGGTCCCTCAGCCACTTATAAAATAATCATTCAGAGGTTTAATATTAATTACCAATTGTATGACCTATTGCAGACTTCTTGCTAGTTAGCACTTATAACTTAATCCATTTTTATTAATCCGTAAGTTGTCATGTGGCCGTGGCATTACTGGTCTGCTGGCATCTTGCTGCTCCTTCAGTGGTGGTTGGTATCTCTCTAGACTCCGCCTTTTTCTTTTCTGTCTCTTTCTTTGGATTTCCCTTCTCCCTCTAAGCTGCCTTGCCATACGCCAAAGCAGCTTATTTACTAACCAATGGGAACAACATATATCCACAGCATACAGAAAGACATCCCCCAGCACACGTGATAGATGGCTAGCTGCAGACAACTGCTAAGGAGCAATGTATTGAAGACCTCTGTGAAAGCTTCCCTTAACTACCACATTATAAAATACAGGCAAATATATGACCCAGATATATAGATAGACAGATGTGTAAACATGACAGATCTTGTTCAGGGTTAAAAATTAACTTGTCCCTCGCTTTTATCCCAGCATGCTCTTATGGGAGGAAAATCAGTTGGTGGCACCTTGCCCCAAAGTGGAGGCCATGGCTGAGCTGCCATTTCTCTTACTGGTTTTACAGGTTTCTGAGAGTAACTATGGCTGGGGACACATGAACACAGCCTCTTTCACATGTGTGAAAGTTCAGGACGGACTTCCAGTGTAGTTCAACCCTGTCACAGAGCGTCAGGAAAGCAAACTAAGGAGAAAAGTGGAAACTTGCACAAGGCTATCAAGCCAGGGCCCAAATCCAGGCCTTTGAATATCAAAGCTACAGGCAGCAAAGATACATTACCTTTTAAGAACGGAGATCCAAATACTGAGAAGATTTCATCGCCGTGATCTCCTATCACTGCCTTGGGTCTCATGTTTGATACAAAGCTTGGGCGATACTCAAATTCATACATGTAGGTGCGAGCCCCGGCATCTGTGGAGACATGTAGAGTCATGTGGTGTTCACATTGTCCACTATACACCTGTGTGGTACCAAGGCTTCAAGTTGCACTGAGCTCCCTGTTTACCTGTACAGGGAAGAAACACAGTTTCAGGGAAGGACTTGATCAGGGCTGTACAAGTAGCCAATTTGGAATTAAGGCCGTAAAAAACACAAATACATGTAGAAATGGAACAAGGATCTCTTTTGTTTCAAGAAACCACAAAGCCTAGAGTTGGTGCTTCATACCCTGCTTCTTCCTTGCTCAGGGAGTGTTAAGCTTTTAAGATGGCTCCAGAGAGAGATGAGTCGAGAGAGAGAGAGAACTTGTCTCCTGATCCCTCCTCTCCTCTGCTTTCTCTCTTGCCACCAGGATGTCCTGTCCATGTGCCAAGATGCCAGTTCTCTTGCTGATAGAACATTGTAGCCGCCAACTATTGCTCCTCATGGACCATCCCCTTCCATGGCTCCAGCCTTGGAAACTCGACACTGCAGCACTCACAAGGGGGACGGAGAGATAGTCCCTATAGCAGAGTAACTCAGAGGCAAAAGTACCAGGCTCCATAGCTGTAAAGTGGGGAGATTTCACAGCCTTGCCCCTATGTGTATAGTAAGAAATTCAAAAAAAATAAAGACATGAAAAAATGCTTAACTGTAAAAAAGTTTCTTCTGTATTACAGCATACTTTGCATATACACATATTTGTGATAATTGTCTGTGCATTTCATATACTACTGTCATTGCCTCACATTCTGAGTTACTGATTCACAAGTTAAAACATTATTTATATTATTGTGTGTATGTGTATGATTGGGTGTATGTGGTGTACACATGCCACCTTGTGTGTGGTGGACAGTGAATGATTTCCTGGAGTCAGTGCTCCCCATTTGCCCTAATGGGAGTTCTAGGAGTCAAACTCAGGTTGTGGGTATTATACAAAAAATGTTTTGCCTACCGAGTCCCCACAAAGGATTTATGTGATTTATGCCATTCCACCATAGGATGAAGAATAATCTGTCCAATTTCCTCCGTCCAGTTCATCTCTGCAACCACAGAGGCAGTCCTGTGACCCTACCACAGAATCAAGTAGGAGTGTCTCTGTCACTCAGTCATTTTAGCTGGAACTCAGACCTCAGCTTTGCAGAACTTTGGTAAATGAAAGAACCCATCCACACAGAATTTTATAAAAATTCTTCTGAATAATTGCAAACAATATTTGAATAGTTCAAGCTGGAGCTTTGAGAAAAGCAAAGACGATGGGGCGCTGTCTCCAGGCTACACATTTGAATAAGACGACCTTGCAGAGGGAAGGAAACGGAAGGAGGACAGAGGGTTTAGTTCCAGAGATTGCGGCTGAAAATGCTCCCTGCTGGGATAGGTTCCCAGCATTAGGTCAGGAAGCACAGCAGCCTCCAGCTGATTTTAGCCAAGACACAAAACAATCACAGCATTAACTGTGAAAGAAAGGAAACCTCAGGGACATCAGAGGAGAGAGCTTCACAATCAAGGAGGTGCCAAACCTACATCCAATGTCTTAGAGGAAATCCAGGGTCTGGGAGAGCAGGTGATACAGGCAGTGTGCTGGAGGAAAGTGACCCCAGCGTGTGTGCGTGTGTGGATGTGTATGTGAGCTTGTATGTGTGTGCTTGTGTTTGTGTGTGTGTGTGTGTGTGTGTGTGTGTGTGTGCTTATATGTGTGTGTAAGTATGTGTTTTGAGGAGCAGAGATGTGGAGGTCTTACCCAGAATCAAAGTTACACCATTGCTAGCTTAATATAGGCTGGTGGAAGTAGAAGAGGTTACATGTAAGCCTGATGGTAGAGAGGAAGCAAAAACATTTAGTAGAAATACAACATAAATACAGAAAAGATTAAGATATGCTCTTACATAACAGCAGAAAGCCACAAAGGAGGCACCAAGAGAGGAGGAAAACATTCACAAAACAACCAGAGCACAACTCCAAAATAGCATCCCTCTCAAATGTTATCTTCTGAAACACAAGAGGCAGACTAAATGCATTTTAAAACAGCCCAGGTATATGCTCCCACAAACCCCACTACCTTTAAAGAAGTACATAGATTAGAAACAAATGATTAGAAATAGATATTATATACAAATAAAAAATAGAAATTGTAGCTGTAGTCCTAGCAGACCAGAAAGTTGAGCTCAAACAGTATGAGAATCTGGACCTGGTAGCTCACACCTGTCATCCCAGTACTTAGTAGGCCGAGGCAGGAGGATTGCTGTAAATTTGAGGCCAGTTTTTTCTACATAGTAAGTTCTAAAATAGTCTGGGCTACAGAGTGAGAACTTACCTGGGGAAAAACAAGCATGAAAAGAGATATATTTATAACATTGATGACAGCTAAGTCATTCACAGCACACAACAACGGTAAACGTAGATACAACATCAGAGCTACTACATGGGCAAAACAAATAATAGAGGCCTTGAAGGGACAGACAGCACACAGAAGACCATAGTCAGTGGGAGACACTTCCCAGTGCGGCCTGGCCTTGAAACATTCGGTGTAACAGGAGATCTCCAGTCCGTGCCGACTTCAGTAATGTGGGCTGAGCTGAGAAGGGAGCAGCCTAGATGGCGAGGAGGAGCGCGGGAGAACAGCGGCGGTGGCAGAGAGCTGAGCAGTAGCAGTGGACACAGCTCCACGGCCTGAGAACAGTTGGAGTGGGAAGACTGTTTTCAGGATTAGCAATACTGAGAGCTGAGATGACATGAAAGGGAGCAGGGACCAGAGAAGAGCATTCCAGGTCACTGTCAAGTCTTTAGTGGCAAGGGTCAGAACCTGTAACGCTAGCCAGTCTCAAGGGCTAAGGAATCCCGACCTCCTAAGTTTATGGTCATCTGCAAGAACTGTGATCTGACTGTCCAGAGGAGTCAGGGTTGGGGGCAAGCGAGGAATTGGAGGGAGAGAGGGAGGAAGAAGGGGGAAATGATGCAAACACAGTACTTATCTATGCAATTTCAAAATCTAATAAAATGTAAAAAACTGAAATTGAGTGAAAGCAAATGCAAGACCAGATCATAAAGGAAAGATGCATGCAACTTTGGTCTAGACTCCAATATTGCAAGCAGCACAAGTAAAACAAATGGGATGTTAGCACACTGAAGAGTTTTTCACACCAAGGAGAACCATGAGCAATGCACAGAGACAATCCGTGGGCTAGGAAAATGTTTGTAATCTGTACATGTGACGGCGTCTATTTAAATATACGAAGAAGGGCTGGCAAGATGGCTCAGCAGGTAAAGCTGTTTGCAGTCAAACCCAATGGTCTATATTCAATCCCTAGAAGCCGTATGGTGAGAGGGGAGCACTCACTCCCACAAGTTGTCCTCTGACCTCCACATGCACGGCATGGCATGCGTACACCTACACAAACACACGTAGAAAAAACATAAAAATGTTAAGAATGTGTATAAGGAGCTCAAACAACTCTATAGTGATAAATAAATAAATAATCAACAAGACAAAATGAGAAAAGGGCAAGAGGTCCCAGCAGACATTTCTCAAAAGAAGACTCACAGGCTCAGGCTGAAGAAGGCATGGGGAACACATGGCCCTGTCACATAGACCGGCTCAGGGGTGAGTCAGTGGAGCAGACTAGGCTCTGTGAGGTGGAGGTAGCCTGGACCAGGGTTGAGTTACAAGGGAGCACACACAGAGCTGCAGACCTCAGTGCTCTATCAGCACACTAAGGATGCACAGCTTGGTTACACTGACCTTCGAAGCCTACCAGGTTTCTGTGCTACCTGAGAAAGCTGATATAAGGAATATTCCTAGTAGTGGGAAGATTCCCCCCACCCCCTACTGAGGGAGGAAAGTTGGACCAGTCTTCAGATTATGTGTGCATGTGTGTGTGTGTGTGTGTGTGTGTGTGTGTGTGTGTGTGTATGTGTGTGTGTGTGTATGTGTGTGTGTGCATGTATGTGTGCGCGCGCAGAGTGTGTGTTCTCTTGTTTTAGATATGATTCCATTACCTGAGTTTTTGTTGTGGTTTGCTTTGTTTTATTTTATTTTTTTATAACATTTCAGAAGGTATAGTTTCTCTTCATAATTAATTGTTCTCTCAAGTAATTACTTGCCATTTTTTACCTTCATTGTTAAGCACTATGTTGGACCTTCTGTCTTCCTAGAATAGTTCTCCCCGACTGTCTCTCAGCTTCCTTTACCTGCCCAAACCTTCTACCCCTCACGTCCATATCCAGGACAGTCTCCCCCTCCTATATTTCTCTCTTGTATACTCTCTTCTGACTCATGTTTCACTCCCTTTCCCCATTCAGCATTCCTTCCTTATTTCACTAGTTGATAATAGTATCCTTTACATAATTTGTAAACTGCGCCTTTCTCCAACCAGTCCCAGCCCATGGCTGCTGAATCCAAATGGGAACACAAGTGCTAGGTATCGGGGTCTTCAATAGCAAGGCTGATGTGACCCTGGAAATGACAACTCAGTGCACCAAGTTAGAGTGCAGTGGGAAGCCTCATTAATAGACTAGATCATGAGGAGGACAGAGTATTAAGGTTTGAAGATGAGCTAGAGGAATCAGAGCACTCAGGATCAATGATCAATTTTCAAAAACCCAGTGAAGAGACCTGGGGCATGGATAGATGGAGACCCTGAGAGTTTTGGGTCTTCCCGAGAAGATAAGATTTGTGAATTATGAGCATAAAAGGAGAAGATTTTCATGCACAAAGCACAGAAAATATTTTCAATGAAAACATAGAAGAAAATATTCCAAATCTAGAGAAAGAGATACCTGTCTATGTACAAGAGTCCTAGGGAACACCAGATAGAGGGTATTAGAAAAGTAACTCTCCATGTCATATTATAGTTAAAACACTGAAAAAAAAACAAAGAAAGGGTATTGGAAGATGCAAGAGAGAAGGGCCAGGTCACATATAAAGGCAGGCCAGGTGGTCATATAGCTGATTAATTAACAGAATCCTTTGAATCCAAAATGGCTTGGAAAGATGCTTGTCCAGTTCTGAAAGACCACAGCTGCAAATTCAACAAACATCTGTTAAAGGGGAACCAAAACTTTTCCATTATAACAGCAGGCTAAAGGAATCAGTGAACACTGAACTACTTCAGCAAAGGATACTTGAAGGAGTCCTTAAGACTGAAGAGGAGGATAAACACATTGAAGAGGCCACTGGAACAAAGTTATAGTATCACAGTCAGCAAATGTGGAACAAAACACCACCTCAGATCCAGCAGTGAGAGGCATTAATACACACCTTTGAATAATAACATTAGTGCTTCTTATTATCCAAACAAAAAGACATACACTAGCAGATGATATAAGAAAATAAGACCCATCTTCTTGCTGCCTCCAGGAAAATACACCACCTATCAAGATAGACACCACTTCAGGGTGAAAGAGTGGGGAGAAAAATGTTTTAAGTGACTGGGACCAGGAAAACAAAAGATGTAGCTGTTCTGATATTAGACAAAATAGACTTCAAACCGAAGTGAGTCAGAAGAGACAAAGAAGAACACTTCATACTGATCAGGGGACAGTGTATGAGGAGGACATTTCAGTTCTAAACATTTGTGCCCCAAACAAGCACACCCAATTCCTAAAACAAATTCTATTAAATATAAGCTACATAGTAATCTCAACCCAGTAGGCAACTTCAATACCCCACTCTCACCCATGGACAGGACATCTGGACAAAGGGTATAAGACAGAGACACAGAGT
Source organism: Peromyscus aztecus (assembly GCA_902168405.1). NCBI lineage: Eukaryota > Metazoa > Chordata > Mammalia > Rodentia > Cricetidae > Peromyscus > Peromyscus aztecus. The sequence continues at coordinate 31,075 of CABHPQ010172945.1, forward strand.
CAAATGAAATCAGAAATAGACCAATGAGACACCCAGAGGCATTCCACCCAAACACTTCAGAAAAAAAAATTCTTGGCAGTTTGTGAAATTTTTATTAAATAGTTTACAGATTTGGATGCAAATCAACTAGTTTTATAAATATAAGAAAGTTGAAGCAACTCATTGTATTTTTCTAACAACAGAATGAAATCTAGGAGTCAACAGTAAGAAAAACTATAGAGAATACACAAACTCATAGAAATTAAGCAGCACTCTACTTAGTGATGAATGGATTGTTAGAGAACTCCGGGAAGAATTAAAAAATTCCTAGAACTGAATAGAATGGGACCACACTATACCAACGCCTACTGGATAAAATGAAGACAAGTCCTAAGAGAAAAGTTCTTTAGCTCGAAGTGCCTATGTTAAAAAGTCAGAGAGGGGCTGTCATGGCAGCTCAGCAGGGAGAGGTGCTTGCTGCACACGCCTGGTGACCTGAGTTCAGTCTCCAGAAGCCAGGCAAAGGTGGAAGGAGAGAGCCAGCTCTGTCCTGTGACCTATGTCAGCACATCATGGCACCTGGGTACCTACACCCACTACTGAGTCTTGCCTCTTTACGTGGCCTTGTTGGTCCTTAGCAGCTATTCTGATCTTGTCAACCTTCAAAGATCTCCCAGTGACCCCTCTACCAATAGCAGCGTTCTAGTCCCCCTTACCATAACATCAGCAAGAGAGCATCTGCGACAGAAGCTATTGGTGCCTTTTAATGGTTAATCTCAACTGTCAACTTGGTTAGACTAATCTGTGAGGTCATTTACAGAAACAGTTATATCATGAAGGCTCTGATCTAATGAATGATTTAATCAATTGACAAATTCAAAATTCTAACACACCCCTGGGAGGTAGTAGAATTATGGAAGGTAGAGCCTGTTTTTTGGAAGTAGGATGCAGGTGACAAGGACCCGCTAGCTATTATATACCCTGGACCATTTCTGTTTCCGCTCTACATGGTTTTATTGCTTCCTGTCCCTGTGGTGTGATACGCTCCCTCATACCCTCCTGACACCACTGACTGAAACCTCCGAGACTCTAAGCGAAAACAGACCTTTGTTTCTTAGGTGTTGTATGTCAGGCTCTCTGTTACAGCACTGAGCGAAGTCACTCTGACAGTTACTTCATTATAGCCCATGTTCCGAGACAGGCTGGCCTGACAGCCACATGCAGCACCATTGACTCTTGCCCTTTGCCCCCTTCTGGTTTTTAGACACAGCTCTGTTCATGCTTGCAGTAGATAAAGGTACCACAAAACCAACAACCTTTTAGAGAAGCATCCAATCAATGACATGCAGCTCCTGGTGGGTTAATGCACAGCTCCCTTGCTTTTCAGAAAAGGAAGCCCTAGAGCTTTCCAGTTGCAGCTTAGATGGACACATGCCAGGAAGCTCTCCAGATTGGGGTCTGTCTTGTCTCTGCATCACTCTCTTTCCTCTGAATGGTGATTTCTGGGCTTATTTTCTAAATTAAACTGAATGTAGACCCTTTCCTCATAGATCTTTAATAGGAGAAAAAGCAAAACAGCATTACAAGCTATATGGAATCAACTTTTGAGGCCTAACATCAACAGATTTCATATCTATCCATACCAAGAGGTGGGCAGGCCAGAGACCTTGCAGGTAAACTTGTGTCCATCTCCCATCCAACACCTGGAACTCACCTCTGTGGCCACGAGACACCATCACTGATGGGACACCAAATATCACATCTGCAATCAAGTCCAGGAACAGGTCTTTCTTTTTGGCAGGGTCATCTGTCCCTCCCAAATACTTCTCAGTGGCTACTGGAATCATATTCTCAGAGATTTTCTGCAATGGATCAGAAGGTGACCACCTGACTGGGTGAACCATGGGACTTCTGCAGTCAGTTAAGGAAGCTTCACTGATTCTAAACCACTTCAGTGCTCACTGAGCACTCCTGCTGTTGCCCATGGAAGACTGGAAGAAACTCTCTAGATTCACTTTCTCCTTTAAAAAATTTTTTTGATTATCTTTCAATTGATTTTAATTAATCACTATTTGAGTTCAGATATCCCAGCCATGTATTATTCCATTTGCTTTGATGGAAGAGACCCACATGCATAAAAGACCTCATAGATTAAAAATTGTTTTCCAGTGGATGGTCTCTTCAGCTGTCCATACAGAAGAAAGTGGCTTCTTTATCTCACCCCTGGTCCTCTGAAAAAAGTAATTTTTTGGTATTTTTTCCTGTTCTCTGAGGAAAAGACACCATTTACATCATCATAATGAAGTTTGGGATTAACATTTCTTGAAAACATGGAATGAATAAAAGATATGGATCAGATGATCTGTGAGTTAGTGATTTTCCTTTAAATTTACAGAGCCAATCATATGTACTAACCTATAAATAACAGCAGTCTGTGTGTCATAAAAAAACAAAACTCAAAAAATTGTTTTTATGTTTTTGGTTTTTCAAAACGAGGTTTCTCTGTGTAGCAGCCCTGGCTGTCCTGAACCTTGCTTTGTAGACCAGGCTGGTCTTGAAGTCAGATATCTGCCTGCCTCTGCCTCTTGAGTGCTGGGAATAAAGGCACCATATCTGGCCCTAAAAACCAAAAAATTGTCACTAATCTGTTGTCCACCTATCTGATTGGCATCTGAATAACTCCATAAAGAAGTCACAAGCCTCCAGTCCCTAGATGCACTGGTCTTTCCCTTCTCGCCGCCATGGCCTCCATGGTCTTGGTTTTGCTAGCTTTAAAAATAAGCCTTTTTCTCTAAAACTTATCCTGAACTCAATGAGATTTTGATGGGGGAATCACAAGTATGGGTCCAACACACTGAGATGGTAAAGTGGGAAAATTAAAAAAAAAAAAAAAAGAAAAAATGGGAGCTTAAACTCAGGTTTCCACCATCGAATTGATCTGTGATTAGAGAAAGCCACCAACCTTTTTTCTTTCTTAACCAATTCCCATGATTCCCTAGAGTCTTACAAGCATTGGGTAGGACTTCCACAAGAGAGAATTGGCTGTCTTCTGGTCCAGTTTGCCTTCGGAGAGTGGATAGCCCATAAGCTGTTAAACAGATGATTAAGCGTTGTGAGCCATGGAAAAGTAACAAAAGGAAAAAAGGTCAACTAAAAAAACCAAAGTGGAATAAGGCAGAGTTTTGGGGGCCTTGACAGGCATGGGAGCTTATGTTTTCGAGAAATAAAAACAATAGACATATATGAATGAATACAAGTAACACAGAGAGGACACTTAAAGGTATCGATCACATCAGGGCCACAGTGCTCCTTTAGGCAGGGAGGGAACATTCAGGCCATGATAATATAGAAGCCAAGGGCTCAGGGACGGAGGACATAGGCCACATACTGCCAGACTCATGGGACAGGGGCAACAAAACCAAGCATTATGTCTGTGTGTCTGTATGTCTGTCTCCCTGTGATGCCCCCTCAAGTCCTTCTGCATGAGAGCTGAAGAACTCTGGAATATGCTCACCCTGTCTAAGTTTGCACTCAGAGCTCTGGTCTGGTTTCAGCATGTCTCCTAGCATTGAATGCCACATCCTAGACTGATACCAGAGCCCTAAAATACCTGCTGAGAGAGCTCAGCATTAAAAATGGAAAGCTTGGTGGTGAGCAGACAAGGCCCTGAGCCCCTGTTCAGTAGTTACTTTAGAAAGCTTCCAAGTATTAATCCCTCCTTTGCCCCATGTGGTGTAAATTGTCACTGCAAAGGGCATCATCAGGGACTCTCAATGCAAATTTGCTTGGAAAGTTTGAAGCTTCTTTGGAATGCAGTCATCTGGGTGCACAACCCTTGATCAGAGCAGGGAGGATGATGGTTGAGCCTCTGTGGAGTGCATCTAAGAAGTCTGTACGTTCTCACCATTGGAATGATCCAGCCAAACTCCTGCTTGTTGATGCCCACCATGTAGGGCACAGTGTTGAAGCTCTTCTCAGCCAGGATCTCTTCTGGAGTCTTTGGCAGGAACACTCCATCAATCGCAGTGGGCAAGAAGGGATAGGCCTAGGGAAGACAGAAACGTAGCCTCTACTCACTATCCTGCCCTGTTACATCCATGTCCTCTTTGGCTGTCTGAGGGCTTGGCCAGCATACAGACCACCATGGCTATGGCCACAGAAACTCAGTGTCTTAAGAGGAACTTAGTCTGGGACTCTCTAAGGGGTCAGCACGTCAAGATGATTATGGTAAGAAAGCACGGAGGCCAATTTTTATCCAAGGTAAAATACATACCATATAAAAATGTGTCTGAAAGTTTAGAGTATATATCGAATCTAAAATGTCCATTTATGTGTTAATTTGGGTTAATCATTGTAGATAAGTCTGTAAACTTGCTGAAAATATTGAACTCTCCAAGGGGAATTTGGGACTTAGTTTCTGGGAGCCCCTGCTCACAAAATTTTTTTTATCATTCTTCTTTTATGAGTTAGTTTATTTTTAATGACACCTTATGCAACACACCTTTCTGACAAATTAGTAGTTAAAAATTGAATTCATTTATAACAAAGCACTGTTTGGGAAAGGCTTAACATGTTTATGATCCTAGTTCGGGTGAATATAGATTTGTTTGGTTTCTGTCTCACAATTCTGCCTTCTACTATGTCTTTCTTTCCCTTTCCAATCTGAGTCACACACATGACCACTCTCCAGAATGACATCCCCCTGACTCCCACCACCTCCTGACAGTGATGCAAGTCTCTGTTTTCTCTTTTGGATGCATTGTGATGCTGCTGCATCAATACTGAATTTAAGACCAAAAGGATCACACCAGAAGCTGAAGGAAGCTCATTCATCACATGTGTTTTCTCTGTAATGTGTCTCACATCCATCTGTGCTTGGGGACACTGGACACTTCATCACTATGCTGGAGAGCAGCTTAAACAGAGAAATTAATTGAGAGAGTAAATGATTGTCAAGGTGCAGCATTGCACAGATCATGACGAGGTTACTTCTGAATATGGGAGAGGAATCAAGAAGATCTAGCATTTCCTCCATTTGACTTCAGACAGGAACCTGGGCATGATGTGACAAGCTTCTTGCTCCCCAGTGCATATGGTGCAAAAGACCCCATTAGTGTTGAATCAGGGTTGCAAGTACATTTTAGCAAGTGACTTCACAAGTAGACAACCTATGACTAACGAAGGTATATTACATGTGTTTATCTCTATCTAAACCTGAGTACTTTAGGATACAAAGTTAGTTTTTAGGGGCAATGAGCTCTTTTCTCAAGGTGTCTAAACTTAGGCTTCATTCACTATTTGAAGAAAAAAATCACAAGTATCAAGCCATAATCAAGTAGGCTGACAATATAGAATATGTCCTGGGCATAATTACGGCTGCCTTAGAAAGGGCCAGGCAGTGCAGGGCTCCTTGGAGAACTGCTCACCTGAAGGGGACCACAAAGAGCCTAATGTTTTGCCATCTGAAGCAGGATCTGAACAAGAACATTCTATGCAAGTAAGGAAAAAGGCAGGCATTTCCACACTGGGAAAGGGCCCAAGCCAAGAGAGCAGAGTCAGCGTGCCGAGCTAAGCCATGATGGTCACAGAAGCCTGGGCTTGGAGGCCTGCTCTGGGCCAGGAGAGAGAGAGTCAGAGGGCAGAGAACTTTTTCTCTCTAATAGATGGACCAACTCTGGCATTCAGAGATGTGTTTTAAAATACTAATTCCATGAAGGAAAGGTGTTTGTCTTTACTCAACATCGGTAATCCAGAAAGCAGAGGTCCTTACCTCTTTCGGGTCTCCAAGAAAAGTCAAGATTTTATCATAAGGAAAATGATATTCTAATTTCTGTTCATACAGACAAGTCTGGTAACTTCATGAGGAATCAGAGTGAATAGAGAACGTGAAGATAGAAAATAGTGAAACTGCAAAAGCCAGACAGCAAGAGACCATGTGGAACAGCAAAAGCAATGAAGACTGATATCAGCAACCACAAGGCACATAGTGATTGCTGAACCACCCATGAATACCAAAAACTCTGTGAGGCCAAATACATTGCCTGCTTGAGTTAGAGGCCAGTGTAGTCCTTCATCTTTCTCATTATCTCATTGATGGTTAGCAAGTCCTCTCAGAAATTCCTTCAAAAATATCTCGACTCCAATCACATCTAACCACTACAATGCAGTGAAGAGTCTTCCTGAACCTGTTCTGCCCTTGGCTTATACAGTGGATTTCTACACTGCTGCCCAAATGGTACTGCAAAGTGAGATATGATGCCATATGCTTACAATCCCAAAAGTTGAGAAGCTGAAAGAGGAAGATCACAAGTTCAAGAACAGCTTAGGCGTTATAGTAGGGCTATGTCTCATATCAAAATAAATACAAACAAGGTAACTGTGGTGGTTTGAATAAAAATGGCCCCTATAGGCTCGTAAGGGGTGGCACTATTGGGAGGTATGGCCTTGATGGAGTAGGTGTGGCTTTGTTGGAGGAAGTGTTAGAAGCTCAAGCCAGGCCTAATGGCTCACTGTCTCTTCCTGCTGCCTGCAGATCAAGTTGTAGAACTCTCAGATCTTTCTCCAGCACCGTGTCTGCCTGCATACCACCATACTTCTTGTCATGACAATAGTGGATGAAATCTCTGGACTGTAAGGCAGCCCCAATGAAATGTTTTCCTTTTATAAGAGTTGCCATAGTCATGGTGTTGCTTACAGCAATAGAAACCCTAACTCAGACAATAGTATAAACATCTAAGATTACTTTTTAAAGCCCACTGAACATCTATCTCTTGCTGAGTCAAAATCTAAACCTTTCAAATGCTACTAGGCTTTCCTCACTTCCTCAGCCTGAAGCCTGTGTTTCCCTCACCGTCTCCTCTCCAGGCACTCTGGCTTTGTGCAGCAGGCTTCTGCAGCTGCTCTTCCCTCTGCCTGCAATACTGTCTCCAAATTTCCGGACATCTGGCTTTCTACCTAATCAAGCCACCTCCTATTGGCTGGGTATATCAAACTACTAGCCAACTCTGTCCCCATCTCCCAATTTATCCTCTGTTTGTCTGACTACAATCAAACACACCCCATATTTTGTTTGACCTTCTGTTGTACTCTCCCTGATCTCGGAATGGAAAACATCAAAAAAAAAAAAAAAGGCACAGTGTATCATCTGTGCCACTGCTGTGCCCAGCTGGTAAATCATCTCTTGCCAAATGCTAAAACTTGGATGGGTGGATGAGTCTCACTTCATCCTCACAGGGTTGTCAGGGAATTGCTGGGATTCCCAGGGAGAAAGCCAAGGACAGAACTGGAGAGATTGCACAGCTAATATCACCAAATGCCAACCACTGCTGCGAGGCGGGAGGGAGGAGATGGTGCACACCGCTAGTGTTCCCTGAGTACTAGGAGGAGGCTGGGGTTGTCGGGAGCACTGCACTGGGAGTCAGGGCAGCCACACCTCTGGTCTTCCTGTCTGGGTTACTACAACAGGTAGCTTTCCCTCTCAGGGCACACAAGGAATGACGATACTATCACAATGGAGATTTTGTTTTCATAGCTAATTGGAGTTAAACACTGTTAAGACCCAACATTTGTAATTGAGGAGAAAAAGGGTCCTTACCTCTTTTGGGTTTCCAAGTAAGTCCAGTTTAAAAAGATTCTATAAAGATAAAGGCAGAAGATCTGTTAAAAGCATTCCTTGTACAAAAGTTGATCATTTGAACTGTGCCTCCAAGATACCAGGGTACCCCCTCCCTGAGCTCTTCCCTGTGTATGTTATCTGGGAATAAGCATAGAGCAGAACAGGGAGAGGGAGGCACAGCAGAAGCAAGGGGAAAGGCCATAGGACCCAGAGTCAGGATTGGTGGAGCCCTGGGGAGGGTGTCTGCGACCAGTGTCTATGTTCCTCTTCATTCTGCCCCCCCTACTTGTTCCTTCTGGTAACAATGCCTCAAGTTTCCTCAAGGAAAGAGTGGAATGATGTGACTGTCATGGCAGGCACTGGGTAACCTCATGGGGAGCTGGGCTAGATGTGGGTTGGACCAGACAGACGGGATGTTTCTCTGTCCCTCATTTCTCAATCCAAGAGTTTGGATATTGTTGTGTAACTTAGGGTGACCATGTCCCTGAATGTAGACAGTGGTTCAAGAATGGATATATGATTGTATCTACCCAAAAGAGTCCTGCAAATCCGTTGCTGACATTTGGAGAAGAGATGATTTCTAAGTAAATAGAATATAAGGTTAGAGCGCTATTATCTTTTACTTCCCTGAGAGACGTAATTATTTGGATAGAAGACAACAAAGAATGGGGAGCTGAGATAGAGACAGGCAGTTTCTCAATGATACCTTCATAACATCTGGATCCATCCATGTCTTGAATTCTCCATCCAGAACATCTCCATTACCTGAAGATTCTGTTGCAACTACTCTTTTCTTTCTGATCTAGAATCCTTGAAATGAGTGCTTTTATTTTGCATCAGAAGATCCTGATGCCCACAAGCTCGATGACACTCCTTCCAGCCCACCCTTTCCTTTGCTGTGTTCACTAAGATTGCTGTGGTTATAATACTGAGGCAGATGAGCACAGGGGATAGTTTAATAACCCGTGACTCTGCTTGACTTGGGCTATGGATACGTGTCTCTTCTAACCATACACTGTCCCATGCAGTCTGTCCAGGACAAGACGACAGCTGAGCAGATGAAGACTGGAGTCAAGCAAATGGAGTGATGGCCACTGGAGTGTAGAATGGATACACTTACCATTTTTTGTGAGGTCTCCATGAGTTCTTCCTCTGTCTTCTGGCGCAGGCAATGAACCATAACTGCTGATGTGGTAGTTTTACATCCAGAAAGAGTAGCAACCAGCTGCCAGAGATCACAGGCAACAGCAGAGGTCAAGAACAATGACTATACCCTCCACTAATATAAATGATGAATTTTATCTTGTATCCATTTCTCTATCTATCTATCTATCTATCTATCTATCTATCTATCTATCTAATATTTATCAAATCATGAAATTCTGGCTGGTCTTGAACTTGCTATATAGACTAAGCTTGTCTAAAATTTACAGTAATCCTCCTGCCTCTGCTTCTCAAAGTACTGGTATTATAGGCATACGTCACTGTACTCGAGTCCCACAACCAAATTCTAAAGACAATGTAAGTTTGAAAAATGTACTTGTGGTGGTTTAAATGAAAATGGCCCCTATAGAATGATAGGGAATGGCACTATTAGGAGGTGTGGCCTTGTTGGAGTGTGTGTGGGCTTATTGGAGAAAGCGTGTAACTGGGGGTTGGCTTTGAGGTCTTAGATGCTCAAGCCACACCCAGTGTGGCAGTCTCTTCCTGCTGCCTGTGGATCAAGATGTAGAATTCTCAGTTACCTCTCCAATACTGTGTCTGTCTGCATGCCACCCATACTTTCTACCATGACGATAATGAACTAAACCTCTGTACTGTAAGCCAGACCCAATCAAATATTTATAAGAGTTGCAGTGGTCATGGTTTCTTTTCACAGCAATAGAAATCCTACAAAGACAGTACTCTAGCCCAGTAAATTTGGATGCTGATCCTACAGAGTGTTGTCTCTGCTACTAACTGGAATAGTGAAATGAGTTGGATACACAAGCAGTATCCCTCCTTCACTTCCCAAGTAGTTGACTATAGGTAAGCCATAGAATCTCTTTTTGCCTCAGTTTCTCCACACATAGGTGAGGGTGATGATTATGCCTATTTTTAAGGAGAGCTGATTAATGTATATGATGCGACTTTCCATACTAAAACATGTGCAGGATTGTAGGACATCTACCCAATATTATTTACACACAGGGACTTTGGAACCTGCATAGTGTGGTGTAGGTGGAGCCATAACAGTCCTCGCTACTCAGCCGTTCTCACTTCAGGCATCCATTGAGCACCTAAGCTGAGCCCCATAGAAAGAACAACCCCTGAGGACCCCAGGAGAGCAAAGGACACAGATGCTGTCCAGAGTGGTACTTACCTCAGCGATGGGCTTGACATCTTTTGTAATCAGAGCAGCAGTGAGGGACACACCACTCTCGGAAATGGCCCTGTGGAAGAGGTTCTTGGCCAGAGGAGACAACACCTGGTAGGGGAGGGGAGAGGAGGAGGGTAAATGCTTACAAGAGGGGTCAGTGGCTCACTTGCTCTTTAAGGTTTCCTCTAGCTGCTCCTCTGCCCTGGCAATTCGTTTGAGGACTATGGTGCTGTGGACATAACAGATCATCATGTCTCCTGATCTGCTTCCCAGACATCTCTTTGGTTTGACATCCCCTCCCAAGAGAACATCAATGGGATGGAAACAGAGCCCAGAGTAAGAGACAGAACAGGAATCATGTGGCAGCTGCTCATGAGGACAACTGGAAACTGTCCACAAATTCTGTCCTATCATTTCTATTTGTCAGAATATATCCTAAGAATAAAGATCGTGGAGGCCTATAAAAATGTCAAAGTGCTTATTCTTTGTTATAGATAGTAAAACTTGGAAACAACTCAAGATTCTAATGTTATGAAATTTAGCAATAAGGATTTATTCTTACCATGAAATACTATGCAATACTAAAGATAATACTAAAAGATAGTATTTTTTTATATACAGGAAAAAATATTTATGCTGTATTACTATATATTAAAATTTGCTTTGGGTAAAAGAAAACCAAGTGTAACAGATATGTACTCAAGAGAAAGAGAAAAATAGAGAGATTATGCATGGATGGAGTGATATAGACAGTTAAATAAAATAAGATTAGAGAAATAAGAATAAAAATACTACAGTAATAATCCCTAGGTGGCAGGGAGATGGACAACTTTCTTCTTTGAGTTAATCTGTATTTTCTTTTTTCTTTACTTAAGCATTTCCCTCTCTGAGTATGAAACCAATATATGTTTGAAAAATGCATTCATATTAATTTTCTACTCATCTCCAAGGCAGTTTCTTCCAGTTCACAGGTTCTTCTGTATATTCTCTAAACATCACCCTGGCTCAGTCTCACACACCAAGACACTGCACATCCCCCATCTGCATCTGTGACCCATGTCTCCGCTCCATCCCTCCCCATTCTACCTATTCCTCTACTCCCACACCTACTTCCTCAGGACATCCTGGTTCTTTACAGTTGGATGCCCTCCTCTGGGGCATGCAAAGCTGTCAGACCTCAAGGGGAGCTCTGTTCTGTCTTTGGACCTTAACTCTACTCCGTGAGTAGATCTGGCTTGAAGCCAAACCAGGACACCTGATTTAACTCATGCTGGAATTTACACTCCTGTTGGTACTTTTTACCCACCACTACATTGCAGGAAAAAGTGTGTGTATGTGTGTGTGTGTGTGTGTGTGTGTGTGTGTGTGTGTGTGTGTGCATGTATGAGAAGGAACTGGAAATCCTTGAGTCTCCATATATGAAAATAAGTTTGAGTTTCTCAAGGCAAAAGGGTCTTTGGCCTTAGGTCTCTGTATCTGATGATGTGTTTTGAGTACAGTCTTGCAAGCAAAGATGTTCATGGCTGGATTGGATAGTGGATGGTTTTTAGGAGATGCAGACACATCAACCCAGGAACACTTACAAGAGCAGAGACACTGAAACCTCCTGCTGACTCTCCAAAGATGGTCACAGAACCCGGGTTGCCCCCGAAGTTGGCAATGTTGTCCTGGACCCAGCGCAGTGCAGCCACCTGGTCCAAGTGACCCCAGTTCCCCCGGCTGTGCTCATCTCCTGTGCTGGAAGAGAACAGATTAGAGTTAAGGCAGAGATGTCATGGCAAAGCTTGCAAGGATCGCAATACCTCAAACAACACCCCCCCCCCCCAATCTGGCTGTACACTGCATTCCTGACACAGAAGTCTATTGGAATCTCATTTTTATAGTATTGGTCTATGCAGGGCTCTATGCTCATTTTCCAGCAGCTGTGTGCCAAGGGGCCAGTACACATCCAGCACTGCTCTGAGCTAGAGCACAGCTGGGAAGAAGCCCCAAATCTCTGACTATATTCAGCTCACACTGCAGACCACGAACCAGTGGTGGAAAAGAGAATGATTCCAGATAATAGAAAATGAAATTCAGGCAAACACCATGGCAGATGTGGGCCTGTGGGGGTGATGCTTTAGGTCTTTTCACTGGGAAAGGCCTCTTTGAGACACTGGGTTTGGTGGAGACCTGAATAAAATGAGGACACAGGTCTTGTGAATATCCAAAGAATGAAATTTTACTTAGAAGAAGCAGCAGGAGCAAAGACTCCAGGGTATGCGAAAAATAGTGTAGACGTAACTGCTATGAACCTTGGAAAGTGCTTCTGTGTCATTATAAGTAACATGGAGACATTGTTCAGAGACATCACAGGACTTCCTTTCTCATAGAACACTCGGAGTGAAACAGCCATTGTATTAAAATGACAGGTTTGCAATGATACACTGTTCTAATAATTATCCCTGCTACAGCCTCAGAGCTTTGAGTAGAATGGTAGCAGAGGGTCATAGTGGCTGCTCTGGCATGGGTAAGGCTGTTCCCCAGTAGTTCACTGCTAGGATTCTGGTCTCTTTTATAGTATGGTATTATTTGTCTGTGAAAGAACACGCGACAGGTGAGGTCAAAAGTGACTATGTCCCTGAGTACACAGCTCGAAGAGGGGTCTGTACATAACTCATGGGACCAAGTTCACCAGAAGTAACTTTGTTGTGAAAATAGCAACATCTGGGCTTGAGAAATGGCTCAGTGTATAATAGCACTTCTTACTCTTATGAAGTATCCAGGTTCAATTCCCAGCACCCAGTGGCATCTCACAATCAACCATAACTCTGGTTCCAGGGGATCTGAAGCCCTCTTCTGGCCTCTACAGGCATCAGTTACTTGGTTCACAGACATATATGTAGGCAAAACACCCATATGCATAAGATAAAAATAAAAGCATCTTAAAATTTTTTTTAAATAGCAAGACCTCCCCTACCCCTAGCTTTCCACCTTGTTGTGGTCTTTTCATGTACATTCTGTTCTTCTACAATGCTTTTTTCCTTCCAAGGGCCCTCAACAGTAGCCTAGTTAATGAAACTAGCCAATCTTCCACTATCAGCCTCTCAAACCTTCTGTTAAATAAAACTGCTTTGTAATTAACTAGCTTCGGGTACTTTTATCTTATTAACAGAAAACAGACCATTATAATGGCTAACGTGGAGAGAAGAAAGTATAGTTTCTTACCTGAAGAATCCCCAAATGCCAAGGCGATACTGAATGGTCACCACCACCACATTTTCATGGGCAGAGAGGGCCAGTCCATCATAGGTGGATGCCCCACCCACTACCAGTCCACCTCCATGGATCCATACCATGACCTGGACAAGAGCATAACCAACCTTGTGCAGTGAGGCAACTTTTGGCGCTGCTGGGGAGTCGGGGCACAGAGAGCAGGCTTGGGAACACAGTAAAGATTGGTTTGATCATCAGCCTCTAAGCTTTGGTCACTATGGTCATCGCTCAAACAACACCAATGCCCATCAAAGCCATAACATGTATCTGTCTCTTTCAAACTCTCCCAGCTCCTGCCCAGGATGTAATGTAACTCGGTACTCCCTGTATTTCTCATTTCTTATTTGCTCCCAAGATTGTCAAACTGAGAACATGGTCATGGGAACAGCTCAAAGGTCAAAGATTTTGACCTTTCTCACACCCAGTCTTATCACCCTATGCCTGTGTGAACATGAAAGGGTCAGCTCTCGTGTTCATCTCTGCTTCATCTCCTCTCAGGTAACTCCTGAGTGGTGAACTAGACTTTCCCACAGGTAAGTGATTTTTCTGGTGAGATACGTACTATCCTGATGGCACACCTTCCAAATGTGCTTCTTATGCACACCCAAATCCCCCTACCCTGCAGATCCCATCTCACACTTGCTTTCTCCAGAAAGTCTAGCATTATCACTGAACCAACTATGTCCAGATACTCCAATAGACTTGAGCTTGAGAGGAGGTATAATTCACGTTTTTTTTTTTTTTTAAATTTAAAGAGTACATCAATAAGGGAAGAAATGAGAGTGTGAAAATAACATCCAGATAATCTTACTTGTGAAGATCAAAATTAGTACACAGATCCAGAATTGTTCTAAGCAACAGAGTAACCTATCCACATGGTAGGGAAAGTAATCTCCTATGTGACAGATAAGAAATGTAGCTCTTTGCTGAGATATGACAGAAAACAAGAGGCAGAGGCAAATCTTCCATCTGGCCCCAGCCCCCAGGTGCCGAGCTGTTCAGCCCCTGCTCACGGCTGCAGTGTGTTGAGTCTACTGTGAGGCCTGGACTCAGGCGGTCCTGTAGGCCTGCACAGTGTGTCAGCATGGCTGTGTGCACTCAGGCAGAGCCATGATGCACCTTGCCAGCCATTGAGCTTTCGTATGACAATTCCCAAGTGAGGAAACAGCCTGAAAGGTTAAGAAATGGTTCTCATCTTCTTAAAAGCAGACCCAGGATTTAAACACAGACCCCATGGTGCTAAAACCCATGCTCACAGCTGGAGGGTCTCCTAAGATGTCTCCTGTCATGGTGCCCTCAAGCTTGTCTCCTCCCTTGGGGATCCCTGCAACCTTTAGGAGAGACTGAGTCAAAGCCGTCTAACAGTGAAGGCTGAACCCAGGAGTGGTGGACAACAATGTGCTCAAGAGGGTGTGATGTAACTGCAGACCCAATGGCAAGGTCCTTTGAAGCAGGGCTTAAGTTTTTCCTTTCTCTAACCCCAAGTCCAATGATCGTGCATCCGGGTTTACTGAGTGCACTATAGAAGGTGGTGATGTGTGTGGCTAAGGTTTATCCTCATCTCCTTGTGACTGCTAAGCATAAGTACTACTTAATTTTAGCACACAAATCTACAAGTATCCCCCATGCCAGGGTTTCACATGAAAGGGCTTCTGGCAAATTTGTTGGGTGTTGGCCTTTTATAAGTTAGGGACCACCTTCTTCTTCAAAAGACCCCCTCCCAACCCTGTGATCTGTACCTGGGAGCCTGTCCCATGTCTGGCACTGTGTTTCCATGTGAAATGACTCACTTGATCATCAGACCATGCCAAAGGCAGCTAGATAGGGAAATGAGCGATTGCAACATCCCAGCGTGCTGCCTCAAGGCAGGGAAAGTGCTGAGGAGATTGTCTCAGCAGTCTCACGCCTAAGTCCCTCATGGGACAGTGAACACCTTCACCAGGCAAAGAAAGCTTTCACATTTGTCACGCATGACCTGAGAATGAAGGTGACACATAACCTCCCTCCTGGACACTGTCTAAAAGCATGGATATGATGACCAGAAGGCCTGAGTCCTGTGAGCACCCTTTCCATGTACCCTCCCTTCTCTACCACAGCCTCAGTTTCTCTAACTGCCCAGAGATTTAGGTTGCTAACCTTCCTCTGAGCGTCCTTTTCAGTTCCAACTTTTAAAGAACCATCTCTTAGTCTTTCTGGGGATCAGAGTCTAACCTAATAATGAAAACTAACCATTCTTTTCCTTTTATTTGTGTGGAAAAAGAACTTAGAAATTTAAGATGTACATTCCAAATGTACCATGATCACCACTGAAATTTCATGTCACTGGAAAAATCTGAGGTTATATTGTGAAAAGAAGTTTTGGTTCTGGGAATCAGCCCTGATTGGTGAGTCACTGCTACCAGCTGCCTTCATTCCTTTCTGCCCAGAAAGGGCTGGAGCTGGAACTCAGGTATCTGGTCCAGCGGTCCCCATACTCACAGGCAGTCGGCTGTTCTTTGTCAAGTCGGCAGGGGTGTAAATATTCAGGTAGAGACAGTCTTCAGAAAACTGGAGAGGGATGTTCTCCTTTCTGTTGGTGAAAAGCTCCGAGAGCACCTGACCTCCAACTGCATCCTGGGGGCACCTGGGAGGGCAGAGAGAATAGCTGAGGTTCTACTAGATTGAAATTTGAAATATTACCCAGGGCCAGACTTTATACGTTGAGTTTTGAGCACATAACTGAAGTTATTCTCACGGGACTGGAGTCATTGTCAGGGATAAGAGAGTCTTTAGGTTCCTGGTGGGATTTCTGAGATGCTAGATTCTTCCAAGACTACAGAGGGAGGACTTGGCATCTCTCCCTTCCTCGAGCCTTTGAGGTACTGTGGACCATGAAGAGAGGCACTCATATGCTGGCTGACCTAGACAGTGGAGTTCCCTGCACTGTCTGGACAAGGCCCTGCACCCTGCTAGGTTTGCCTGGTGGGTTGTGGGATAACAGCACTTCTGTAGGTTAATATTCCTTCATCCTTGGAAGTCTTCCATTAACCAGGAAAAAGACCTACAATGACAGACAGCCTGTCACAGGCCAGATGTGCATCTTTGGGGGGACACAATAGGAAGACATCCTTCTGGTCCTGCCTCCATCACTGACATATTAGGTAATCTTGGCTGAGTTCCTTGCTTGCTCTGGCTTTAGTCTGCCACAGCCAGGCAAGGTGAGTGATGTCTCTAAGGGTCTCACCATCTGACCTGCTAAAGGTTCTTTCCTCTTTCTATCCCACTAATAATCACTGTGAGCTGCCCTGATGAAGAGTCCCATGCTGTGGGATGTTCTGTATGGCAAATGTGTTGCTAATAAAACACTGATTGGCCAGTGGCTAGGCAGGAAGTATAGGCGGGACTAACAGAGAGAATTAAAAGAACAGGAAGGCGGAGGGAGTCTCTGCCAGCCGCCACCAGGACAAGCAGCATGTAAAGATGCCGGTAAGCCACGAGCCACGTGACAAGGTATAGATTTATAGAAATGGATTAATTTAAGATGTAAGGACAGTTAGCAAGAAGCCTGCCACGGCCATACAGTATGTAAGCAATGTAAGTCTCTGTGTTTACTTGGTTGGGTCTGAGCGGCTGTGGGACTGGCAGGTGAGAGAGATTTGTCCTGACCGTGGGCCAGGCAGGAAAACTCTAGCAATAGTCCCACAAGTCCAGTGTAGAGTGGAATTGGTAGCAATAATTGAGTTCTTTGGAGTCTCAGGCACTGATAAACATCTCCTTGAGTAGGAAGTCATTTAAGACTCGCATCAGCCCCAAGTGTCCTTTATCCTGTTTCATAGATGGAGCCTGGCTTCCAGTATATCAAAAAGAAACTGGAGGTGGTCAGATGTCATGTTTCCACAGCTGTCTCATGTCAGAAATGAAACAGGAAAGGCAACTTTCAAGTCTTTGGCCTAAGTAATTTTCCTACCCAATGGGAAAAAGGATCACAATTCACAGAAATAGAAACTGAATATTCAATGAGGGATGAAGAGTTCAACTTCATTAGTTTTTAGAGCTCTCAAATAAAGACCAACATTGAATTTTTTTATTCTTACAATGTCATGTTGCTTAACCAATATACACATTTTTTAGGAGAGAAAAACCTGGGTAAAGTTCCACTGAATGGAGGTTTTCATGTTTCCATGGGAGAAGTGTGTGCAGTTTAGATATTTCTAGAGACAAACTTGATCAAATTCACACTCTTTGACTCAGAAAGGTCACTTCTTGAACTTATCCCCAATTCTCATGATTGTGTGCAATGATTTGGTTACAGCAAATCCATCACCATGTTGTTATATTGTCAAAGACCTTGAAAGAACTTAACCCAAACAAAGGATTGGATGCATAAAGTCTAGTTTCATATCTAGTTTAACATAACTGCTAAACATTGGTTACTACATTTATAGTGTAGAATAATGTTGATGTTGTAAGTGTGCAAGGAGTCATCCAAATTTTCTGTATTCATGATCCCTGTATAAAGCAAGACAAACTCAAACAAAAGACTGGAAATACAACCTCCAATGCCAGCAGTAATTCTGTGTAGCTGAATTGTACATGATTTTTACCTTCATTTACATTTGTGTCTGTGCTTTCCCTGACTTCAGTTTTCAGTATTTGCAATCAGAATGGAAAAAACAGCAAATGATATTTTCAGAAGAAATGAATGCAATGATAAGGAGACAGTCAGGAGTGGAATATCAGAAACCCCCAAAAGTACCTTGTTGAGGGCACAAATACTGTCTGCACTGACATATTTAGGAAACTATCTGGACTCCTTAGGCTTTTCCACTTGGTTCCAAGATTGACTGAGGAACACAACTACTGTTCAGCTGTGACTAGGTGGCTGTACAAGACCTGGGTGTGAGAACTTGCAGTCACCCTCACTGTTCTCTTCACTCACATGGCTGCACTGTCCACTTTCAAGCAACACCAAGGTTCAAGACAGGAGAATAAGGCATCTTAGTTTACTTCATCCTCTTTACTTGAAAGAAGTCTACCCCAGGAGCTTACATAGGAGGGTAGGAGATGGCATTCTTCACGAAGCTCCAGGGCTCTGCAGGCTGTGGAGGAGCAAACCTCAGGGATCCAAGAGGAGGCTTGGCAAAGGGGACGCCCAGGAAGACGGCCACAGGCTGTGCAAATCCTTCTAAGCTGACATACTTCCCCAGGACTTTGCCATGAGCAGTATTCACCACGGGTGGTGAGGACGGGTGTCCTGCTGGACAAGAGAACATGAGGATACATCAGTAAGGAAAAGGCAGACCTGCATTCCTGGTGGATTTGTCACTTTAGGACTGATAGCATTGATAAAATCATCTGAATCCTTCTGGACCATGCCTTTAATTCTAGCACTTGGGAGGCAGAGGCAGGTGGATCTCTGTG
>CABHPQ010172946.1:0-28917 GCA_902168405.1 Peromyscus aztecus
AGGTTCCCGGTGTTGCGCCCCTGTCTCAGACTTGTAAACTGGAAGAAAACTCAAGCTTGCTTGAAAATCAGTGTGGGCCTAGATCGATGTTGTGTCCGAGCCTTTTCGTCATGTGTTTGAAGTCCATTTATAGCTATAGTTAAGCCAGAAATCTAAAAATTAATTACATGCAATAACCTAAACTTTACAATTGGAAGTAGATTTCACCAATCTTTGGTGTGTTGTTTAACTTCTTTACTAGTATTAACTGCACCCTGAGAACTTTTTAAAACTATGAATGCCTGCGTTCCAGTCCACTAATCAGATGGGAATGGGGAGGAGGGTGGCCTTATAAGTTTCCCAGGTAATTCTCCTATGCCGCTCTGCATGAGAGCTACTCACTCTGATCATGTGTATGTGTTCCAGTTTGGCATTCTTCAGAGTGAATCGAGATTGGACACTTGGAACCCACCTGAATGGAGCACACTCAGTTCAGTCTACAGTTGCCTTGCCCACTCCTAACTGGGCAGGGTTTGATGCATAGTCTTGAATTAGTCTCTCCAAAGCATTTAATTTTTCTGTTTATCTAGTTTTACTCCGTAACTCAGGCTGGCCTCAAATTTGTGATCTTCCTGAGTTGGCTTGGCCTCTTGAGGTGACTTAGTTTTCATATTTTAATAGGTTTTCATGATGTTTAATTGATAGTATACAAATACCCAGAAATGGGCAGCTACACAGGGGAATAAACAGTTGAAGAAGCACACTGTTGCAAGCACCCAGACAACTGAATAAAGCCAGACGGTTGCACTAGAGAATAGCTAACCTTGGGTATCCAGGACACAGTGGGTATTAGTCATGTCATCTGTGAACCATTTAGCACCTTTACCCACCCCAGCTGGTGCCACAGATACCCCTTCCAGACAGTCTTAATTCTTGACTCCTACGTTTACATTTGTTCACATTAACTGATGGTTCGTTTTTACGTAAGATACCACACTGCCTTCATTAAATTAGGAAGCCTTATAAGGCAGAGATTCTGAAGCTGGCTTCTTGGCAGTGACCTCTGAGTGCAAATGTGAATGTTATTAGAGATATTTTAATTTTTTAAGTCATAATTTTCTGAAAGTCTGCCACTTTTAACAAAAGATTGATTTATGTGTATGTGTGTGTGTTTCTGTGCACCATGTATGATCAGGAGCCCATGATCCCCTGGAGCTAGAGGGCCCTAGATCCCCTGAAACTGGAGTTAAAGGTGGACAGGTGGTTATGAATCATGTCAGTATGGGTGCTAGGAACTGAACCTGTGCTGAGCCATATCTCCAGCCCAGGGAGTCTGTAATTTTTACCTGATTTCCATAGAAGTTCATAATCTTAAAAAGTTCAGAAGCACGTAAGCTAAACATCACAAAAGTCGTTAAGACCCTTAACATTGTACTACCCAGACACACCTTAGGCAGTACTTCAGATTTTATGTGAATAAAGACTTAGGGAAGAGCAGGATCATATCTAGTTTTCCACTTTGTCTTCCATTTAGTACAAGCCTGTGTAAGCAGAACATTCTAAAGTCCTATTTTTCCCTACCAGTGAATGGGCATCTAAACTGCAAGTTTAGGCTGCTCGTCCTTTCCATCTGGCTGGGGATGTTAGAAGTCAAAGTGGGGAAGAGTGTTGAATATAGTTTTTTTGTTTTCAAGACAGGGTTTCTCTGTGTAGTTTTGGAGCCTCTCCTGGATCTCGCTCTGTAGACCAGGCTGGCCTTGAACTCACAGAGATCTGCCTGGCTCTGCCTCCCGAGTGCTGGGATTAAAGGCGTGCGCCACCATCGCCTGGCTGAGTATGGTTTTTAAATAAATGACTAAGCAGAATACTACATTTGGCATCTGTAATAAGGGTGCAGGTGTGATTCTGCATAATAGATAGACCACCACCACCATCTCTGCCCCAGGTAGAAACCCTCTAGTTTTGATTCGCTTTCTCTGCCCAGTCCAAAATGGAGGCACAAGAATGTTGACAGTTGTACTTGTGGAGTCCATCCTACTTGTCATTTTTGTTGTTTTGGGTTTTTTTTTGTTTTTTTTTTTTTTTTTTTTGATACGGGGTCTCTCTACATAGCCCTCGCTGTCCTGGAACTCACTTTGTAGACCAGGCGGGCCACAAACTCAAGAGATGCACCTGCCTCTGCCTTCAGCATGTTGGGATTGAAGGTGTGCACCATGCCTGGCCCCCTACTTGACATTCTTTTTTTTTTTTTTTTTTTTTCCCCCGAGACAGGGTTTCTCTGTGTAGTTTTGCGCCTTTCCTGGAACTCACTTGGTAGCCCAGGCTGGCCTCGAACTCACAAAGATCCGCCTGGCTCTGCCTCCCGAGTGCTGGGATTAAAGGCGTGCGCCACCACCGCCCGGCCCTACTTGCCATTCTTATGAGCCATCCTGGTTACAGTATGCTCCTAATTAAAAAACAGATTTTTCCAGAGGATTACCAGCTATGCAGATATGTCTTGATATAAAACAACATTCTAGTCAGCAATAGTGATGCGTGCCTTTAATCCCAGCACTCAGGAGGCAGAGGCCAGCTTGGTCTACTACAGAAGGAGTACCAGGACAGTCAGAGCTACACGAGAAACCCTGTCTCAAAATAATAATAATGATAATAATAAATAAAAGCCAACATTCTATTTCAGGAATTCTACAACCTGTGTATTATGAAAACCAGATATAGACTATACAATAAGATGTTGTATTAGTCTACACTGTACTGCAGTAATCCAGTTTGTGCTGTGAGAAGCTGAAGGACAGCAGGCCTCATGAATAAGATGCTGCTTGAGACATGTAGCTGCACATACCTCATAGTCTTCTGTCAGCTCTCTTCACACTGAATTGTAGACAATTTCTTGGCTACAGCTTGTGGGAATTGGTTCTCTTTTTCCACCATGTGTCCTAGGAATCAAACTCAGGTCGTAGGCTCTGCTGAAAGTGCCTTTATCCCTATAAGACTTATCTGTGGCCCTGATTTTTATTTTTTTATTTTACAAGTACGGGTATTGTCTATACACCACATGCATGCAATGCCCACAGAAGCCAGAAGAGGGCATCAGGTCCTCTGGGACTGGAATTACAGATGGCAGTAAGGTGCCCTGTGGCTGCTCGAACTGAACCTGGGTTCTCTGGAAGGGCAGCAAGGTGCTCTTAAGCACCGAGTCTTCTCTCCAGCCCTGTTTTTTTCCAAAGCAGCAAAATTCATTCTGAAATTGTATTCAAATCCCAAAATAGAGAATATAAAATCATGAGGGCTAGTGCTGTATAGCTCAGTGGTAAAGTGCTTACCTACCAGAAGACCCTGGCTTCTACCCCAGTATAGACTTCCTGGGTAGGTACCACGTTTTTCTGATAAGAAACTAAGCCTTGGGTGAAATAACTTGGCTAAGGACAAACAGCGTTCTGGAGACAGGGAAGCTGCAGTAGATCTCGTCTGTGATCCCCAAACCTCCCTTCTCTAAAGGCTGCTGTTCTGAGTGCATTCTGCCTGGCACACAGTAGATGTTCAGTGACAGTGTGTAACTTTTCTATACATGCAGCATTCTTTACATAGGAGGCAAATGGAGTGGAGGGTCATTAGGGTTTCGGTGTCTTACCCAATTTCTCAGAGCTAGCCGCAAAGTAACAGGAGCTAAGAATTCATAAACCGCCGGGTGGTGGTGGTGCACGCCTTCAATCCCAGCACTTGGGAGGCAGAGGCAGGCGGATCTCTGTGAGTTGGAGGCCAGCCTGGTCTACAGAGTGAGTTCCAGGAAAGGAGCAAAGCTACACAGAGAAACCCTGTCTTGAAAAATCAAAAAAAAAAAAATTCATAAACTGCTTCCACATAGACCTGTCTCATCTCTTGTAAAGCACCCTTCAAGTACATTTCTTTAGGATCTGCATGAACTCGGGTCTCTTAGATTTGAATGTTAAAAGCTATGGGAAACAAGCTGGGTGGTGGTGGTGGTGGTGGTGGTGGTGGTGGTGGTGGTGGTGGTGGTGGTAGTGGCGCACGCCTTTAATCCCAGCACTCGGGAGGCAGAGGCAGGCGTATGTCTGAGTTTGAGGCCAGCCTGGTCTACAGAGCGAGATCCAGGAAAGGCGCCAACACTACACAGAGAAACCCTGTCTCGAAAAACCAACCCCCCCCCAAAAAAAAAGCTATGGCAAACAAACACGAAAATGATTGTGAAGTTTTGTAATCCTAAAGCCTCTAGGCGGGGCTGGCTCAGCAGTTAAGAGCACTTGTTGCTCTTGCAGAAAAAAAAAAAAAAGATTGCCATGTAGGCCTGGGGACCTCCAGGCTAGGCAAGTGCTGTGACACTGCGAGGTCAAGCCCTGGGGGCTTTATTTACTTTAATCGCTAAAAAAAATTTTAATTAGATTTTTTTTATGAATGTTTTATCTGCATGTTATGTATGTATCACATGTGTGTTTGGTGCCCACAAAGGTCAGAAGAAAGCATCAGTTCCCCTGGAACTGGAGTTACAGTTGGTTGTGAGCTGCCATGTGTTTGCTGGGAATTGAACTCAGGACCTCTGGAAGAGCAGTCAGTGCTCCTAACCTCTGAGCCATCTCTCCAGCCCTGCATGGGAATCTTTTTTTTTTTTTTTTTTTTTGGTTTTTCGAGACAGGGTTA
This sequence comes from Peromyscus aztecus, assembly GCA_902168405.1. Lineage (NCBI taxonomy): Eukaryota > Metazoa > Chordata > Mammalia > Rodentia > Cricetidae > Peromyscus > Peromyscus aztecus. Next base: position 4,636 of record CABHPQ010172946.1, read on the forward strand.
CTCTGTGTAGCTTTGCACCTTTTCCCTGGAACTCATTCTGTAGCCCAGGCTGGCCTCGAACTCAGAGATCCACCTGCCTCTGCCTCCCGAGTGCTGGGATTAAAGGCGTGCGCCACTGCCGCCCGGCGCCCACATGGGAATCTTATCCTATCCTGAACAAATCAGAAGTAATATAAACACGAATGGGATTCCTCCAGCAATAAAGCATGATGTGTTAAAGCATCTCTAATGCCTAAGGAGGGAGCAGAATGAAAATGTTTACAGAATATTCTGGGAACTAGCTTCACAGGCGTTGAAGAATGCATAGGTCCCCTTGTCCAGACCCCTGGGAGCCTCAGGAGCTAGCCTCAGTGTTTAATGAACCTGTCCACCTGGTTTTGAGGAGCAAGCTGGACTGTGGAGTGGGCTGTTAATGGGGGGCGGGGTTCATTTCTGGGCTCCCTAGAGAGTCTGAGCTGTAAGAGGAGACTCAGAGAAGGGAAAACTTTTGTTAAGTTGACTTGAGGGAGGAAACTTCCCTCTCAACAAGACCCAACCCAGGGGGAGTAAGCTCTTTTTATCACAAGATCCTGGCCTCAAAGTCTTCCTACTCGGGTAGGGGAAAAAAATCCATCTGAGTTCAGGTCTTTAAATGCAGCTTCCTGTTCACAGAACTCACTCCCATTACCAAGAAAGGAGGCAAGGAGGGGAGGGGCATGAGGCTAGGCAGAGTACCCCCACTCTGTTTCCTTGTTGGCTTTTTGTTTGTATGCTTTGAGACAGGGTTAAGTAGTTTAGGCTGTCCTTGAACTCCTGGACTCCTAGTCTTGGCTAATCTCCAAGTGCCAGTTGTAAATATGCATTCCCACGCCTGACTAACCTCCAGGTGCCAGGCTGAAGGTCTACACTTCCATGTGGACTTGATGGCTTGGTTTCTTGTCTCTGTGTTCTGGGAGTAATCCAAGATCGTTAGGCACTAAAGAGTAATCATTCTGAGATTACTGCATTACTGCATTCTGGTTTTGTGGTTTAGTATTCAGTCTGTGAGTACTGTTCCATGAACTTCAAGGGAGAGTGAGTGATAGCTTTCTGAAGCAAATTGAAATTGGAAAGGTAAAGGCTTTGGGGGGATAACGTTTTTCCTTAGCCTCTAAAGACAGAATTTTGTCATGTGACTTGGGGTCATTTTTATCCCAACTTCTGTGGACTCTGTTTCATATAAAGAACCAGGAATTATGGCAGGTTCTGATGACAGGATTGTGAGAAATGATTGAAGCATTTTAGGAGCAGTACAACATGATTCAAATAGAAAATTGTTTGGTGTCTAGCAATTTGGTAAAATTAAGATGGGCCAGAAGAGCCTCGGTGATGGAGCTGTTTTCTTCTCCTTACAGCTGTCTCTGAAGGGCACACGTCAGAGCACACCATGCCTCCTAGTAAAGATGCCAGCAGTCTTAACAGCTCGGCAGCAGGGCTCATCTGCCTCCCTCCGATCTCTGAGGAGCTACAGCTGGTGTGGACTCAAGCAGCGCAGACCAGTGAGCTGGATGGAAATGAACACCTGCTACAGACCTTTAGCTACTTCCCCTACCCAAGCCTGGCAGACATCGCACTCCTCTGCCTGCGGTATGGGTTGCAGATGGAGAAGGTAAAGACCTGGTTCATGGCCCAACGCCTCCGCTGTGGCATTAGCTGGTCATCTGAAGAGATAGAAGAGACTCGAGCCCGAGTGGTGTACCACCGAGATCAGCTCCATTTCAAGTCTCTTCTCTCTTTCACGCATCATGCAGTGTGGCCCCCACAGGAGACACCTCCAGTGCCCTCTCCAGAGCAGGTTGCTCTTGAACTGTGTCCTCCGGCTCTTAGTGAGCCTACCCAGATGAAAGGATTGAAGGTTGAGCCTGAGGAACCCTCTCAGGTACCACAGCTGCCACAGAGTCACCAGAAAGTGAAGGAACTTCTGATGACAGGCAGCAGAGCATTCCCCCACCAATCAGATTTTTGTCAGGATCTTCAGATCAGTGGACTCTCTAAGGAGCATGCAGAAAGGGGGTCCGACCAGTCATGTGGAGGGACTGCTTCCTGGAATCAGCCCACAGCTGTCCACCAGCCACGTGCTGGGGATAAGCCCCCATCGATCTCATTACTGGTCAGTGGTTGTAAGGAGGAATCCGCACCTACTGGGACACCTCCATCTCCCTCTTTCCAGGTACTGGCTAATGGAACCACTGCCACGGCTCAGCCCCTCCAGCCTGTGGGCTACAGCCCACGGTCGTTCTCGCCCAGTGAGCAGGCACTGTCCCCACACGTAGAACCACCCTGGCCCCAAAGGCTACGGAATAACTCAGTAGCAGGTAGGGTTGGCCCCACAGAATACCTTTCGCCAGACATGCAGCACCAGCGAAAGACTAAGCGCAAAACCAAAGAACAGCTGGCCATCCTCAAATCCTTTTTCCTGCAGTGCCAGTGGGCACGACGGGAAGATTACCATAAACTAGAACAGATCACTGGTTTACCTCGCCCTGAGATCATTCAGTGGTTTGGTGATACCCGATATGCCTTGAAGCATGGACAACTGAAATGGTTTCGGGACAATGCAGTACTTGGTACCTCTACTTTTCAAGATCCAGCTACTCCTACACCATCAACTCATTCCTTGAAAGAATGGGCCAAGACACCACCTCTGCCAGCCCCACCGCCCCCACCAGACATACGACCTTTAGAGAGGTACTGGGCAGCCCACCAGCAGCTGCAGGAAGCTGATATCCTTAAACTGAGTCAGGCATCAAGACTTAGCACTCAGCAAGTGTTGGATTGGTTTGACTCTCGATTGCCTCAGCCAGCGGAGGTGGTAGTTTGTCTAGATGAAGAGGCAGAGGATGAAGATGAGGATGAAGAGCTGCCAGAAGATGGTGAGGAAGAGGAGGAGGAGGAAGATGATGATGATGATGATGATGCCATACAAGACTGAGGGGGGTTGAGGAAGAAATGGGTCTATTACTGAAAGATAAACCACCTTATTGACCATTTAAACCTTTTTGAAACACTCGGTCACAAAGAACTAAAAAGTTTTGTGTTCATAGTGGGCAAGGCAGGATAGTAATTTGACAGTAGACTGGGGAGGTGACCAGGATACAAACTAAGGAATTGGATCAACAGAAACCCAATTCTCTAGCCTCATGTGGAGAGGGCAGGGTCTGGGCAAACAGTGGCTGGAAAGGGCCCTTGCTCTTTCTCTCCTCTTGTTCTTTCTCGTTAGTACACTTAAGCCTTGTCTCAGCCCCACACCTCTGTGGGACCTGGAATGGAGAGTATTGTGATCCAACTTAGGATCTCAGTGCACCCCCAAATCCCACCATCTGTCAGAGCATACAAGGCTGCTTTGTGCCCGTTCCTGTCTTTCTGAGCACACGGCCATGCACACTGCAGCTGGGATCTGCACTGCCCCAGCTTTGTCAGATTCTTCCTCGTACCAGTTGGGTGTTTTCGCTCCTTTTGTTGCTCACTCACACAAGCAGAATGCTCTTGCTTCTGATACTGGACCAATCTGCCTTCTACCATTTTATTTCTATTGTCTCAGGGTAACTCCTTACACAATTTGTGAACAGTTTTAATAATCAGGTTGTGAATATTTGTATATTTATTGGAAGGGGGAATTAGGGGATTCGCGCTTTAAAGCACGATGAGCCTGGCATGGTGCCTGTGACTACAGCACTTGGCAGGTGTGGCAGGAATCTAGGAGTTCCAGGCCAGCCTGGACTACATATCAAGTTAAAAGCCAACCTGGACTATGTAAGAGCCTGTCTTGAAACATACCGTCACAGTGTGACAGAGGAGAAGGGTGGTGGGGATGTTACTGGTTTGGATTTACAAACTTGACACCACTTTCTGTCCAGATTGATAAGAGACTGTTGGTTTTTTGTTTTGTTTTCTCCTTTTTTGCTACTGGTTCAATTTGTATCTAACAAGAAATGTTTCCCTCTTTATAGGATCTGTCTTGGGGACAGAAGGACCATGGTCTTCTAACTCAATGATGTTCTAGAATAAATGTCAACACTGGGGATCACTGGTAACAATGGGTTAGTCACCTGAAAATAGAGCAAAGCCCCAAATTGCTAAAATAATTAAGGCCAACAATAAAAATGTTTTTCTTCTAATTGCTTCTCTTCTCTACTTTGCCACTCCTATGGTTTAAAGATCTATATGTATATATTCACACATGTATATATATAAAGGCTTGCCTTGAACTCATGGTGAAGCCATGGCTGTCGCTGAACTTCTGATCTTCCTGCTTCCACCTCCCAAGTGGTTATTATAAGTATGTGCTGGCTGGGTGGTGGTGGCGCATGCCTGAAATCCCAGCACTCGGGAGGCAGAGGCAGGTGGATCTCTGTGAGTTTGAGGCCAGCCTGGTCTACAGAGGTAGTCCAGGACAGGCTGCAAAGCTACAGAGAAACCCTGTCTCAAAAAGCCAAAAAAAAAAAAAAAAGTATGTGCCATCATGCCCAGTTTATGCATTATTGGAGATCAAACCCAGGCCTTTGTGTATGATAGGCAGGCACTCAGCCAATGGGCCACATCTATACCCAGCCTGAGTCTAGGGATTCAATGTAGTCAAGTCCATTAACGTCTGATTTAAGGGCTAGGTGTGTGGCTCAGTGATAGACCTCTTGCCTAGCATGTATGACACCCTAATTTCAAGCCCCAGCACACTTAAATTATTTCTGATTTAGTCTATTTTTATTCTTTAAAGATTCAGGACACATTTCGGTAAAGTAAATAAAAATAGAAAACTAGAAGACAGTCAATCTGTCAGCACACACTTGGTTCCCAGCAGTCAGACGACAAGATTTATTGATGCTTCAGTAGTGACAGCAGGCTGTAACTCCACTTGCTCATCCCACTGTTCTGGAACCTGTAATAGCAAGAGTTGCAGTGGCCATTAAAGGATATCTCTTTTATGATTGTTTTCCTCTTTATTAATCTATATACTTTAGTAAGATGGAAATCTATTCTACCTATTGTTCTGACAAAGGAAAATCAAAACATTTCACAGCAACCGGATGTAGAATAAACAATGAGTAAAAGCATAAGCTGGGCAGCAGTGGCGCATGCCTTTAGCCCCTGCACTCGGGAAGCAGAGCCAGGCGGATCTCTGTGAGTTCAAGGCCAGCCTGGTCTACAGAGCGAGATCCAGGACAGGCACCAAAACTACACAGAGAAACCCTGTCTCGAAAAACAACAACAACAAAAAAGTATAATAAATTAGGGTTGGGGTTGAGGATTTAGCTCAGTGGTAGAGCGCTTGCCTAGCAAGTGCAAGGGCCCTGGGTTTGGTCCTCAGCTCTGGAAAAAAAAAAAAAAAAAAGAAAAAAAAAATAAGGTGTTGCTTATTAACATTGGCAGCAGGAAAGCAATGTCCAAAGGTAAAAAGTGAGATTCAGAAATGAACCAGGATAAGTATATTATCCAGTCTCTCTGCCCCTAAGCATAAGGCCAAGGATTTCTGCAACTTTAGTTTCAAACTAGGTAATGAAAGGCAGTACATATGGGGGAGAGAGAATTATCTTCCTGAAGCCCAGTGTAAGACCTAAAAGCTTTCTTGAGCACTGATATAAGATAGAGCCAGTGACTTGAGTGGGATGCTCAGGACAGACATGGTAGAAAGAACTGACTCCCACAAGTTGTCCTCTGACCCCTAACAGGTACACACACAAAATACATTTAGTAAAAAATTCAAGGGTCTGAGAGATGGCTCAGCAGCTAAGCATGCTTTGTGCTTGTCAAGAAGGCCCAAGCTGGGTTCCCCAGCACCCATGTCAGTCAGCTCACAAACTGCCTGTAAAACTGGCTCTAGGGGATCACACACCCTCTTCTGTCCTCCAAGGGCACATGCACCACAAGCACCCATATGCAAGTGGAATACCCTCATTCACACATACACAATATTTTAAAAAAAATTAATGTTTTGAAGAGAAAAAGGAATAATAAAGTTCAAGAGAACAAGCTGCAGAATAAAACCAAGAAACAGCAGGTACAATTTTCCAAGCCTATGTCCCCTAGTGTGTATTGGACACTGAAGTCCATCCTTGAGCATTATGCATAGTTCAAACCTGGACGATGGATGTCTATCTGGAAATGCTCCATCCTTCTCTCCTGGCTAGTCCCATCTGCCTCTGTTGGGAGAATGTCTGTGGCAGAGAACAGATTTGCATGTTAGGACAAAACACAAGTAGGGTGTTTCCTTTAATGGAACAGAACCAACTGTCATTGCTTCCCCATGATGTCTCCTCATGGTATGATGACTAACTTCCAAAATTTTGTTTTTGAGATAGGGTCTCACTATTCCTATTTTCCTAGAGCTTGTCTATGTCTTTTCCTATGAGCTTTCCCAGGCTGGCCTTGAACTCACCGAGATCTGCCTGCCTGTTTCCCAAGTGCAGATATTAAAGGTGTGTGCCACTATACTCAGCCCAAACTAAGATTTGAAACATCTTGTATGATGAGGGCTTTGTTGTTACTTAAGGAACTCTAGAATATGTCAGTACTTTGTGATAATGTCAAGTATATGAGAAACTTTGGGAAGACAGGAATATTTGACTATCTTATCAAAAGGCAATTACCAGGAAGGTAGAGATTTTACACCTCTGGGAATGAGGCACTTTTTCAATAATTTTTAATTTCTTAGTGTTTTCTTTTTAAAATTTTATATTTATGGGTGTTTTGCTGCATGTATGTCTGTGTACCTCTGCACACAGAGGAGGGCATCAGAGATCCCTGGAGACCGGAATTACAGAGGGTTGTGATCCACCACGTGGGTACTAGGAATCCAACCCAGATCCTTTGAAAGAGCAGCCAGTACTTTTAAATGCTGAGTCATCTCTCTCTCTTTTTTTTTAAAATTTACTTATTTTTATTTTATGTGCATTGATGTTTTGCCATGGGTGTAAGGTCCTTTGAAACTGGAATGACAGACAGTTGTGAGCTGCCGTGTGGGTGCTGGGAATTGAACCCAGGTCCTCTGTCAGAGCAGTGCTCCTACCACTGAGCCATCTCTCCAGCCCCTGAGTCATCTCTTTAGTCCTAAAAAGGTTTTGTTTTAAAGGATGGACTAGAATAAGGAACCCATCATCCAACATCAAAAAAAACAAAACAAAAAAACCAAAACAAAACAAAAAAAACCAACTCATGGCCAATATTTTATTTATATATTCTATTGCCTCTTTCTACTAAATTATACTAAAGCAAAATATAGATACCATTTAATGTGCTGTCTTAGGGTTCCTATTGCTGTGAAGAGACATGCCCATTGCAACTCTTATAAGGAAAACATTTAATTGGAGTGGTTCACTTACAGTTTTAGAATTTCAGTCCATTTTGTCAGGGTGGGGAGCACGGCAGCATGCACACAGATATCATGCTGGCTACATTTTTGGCTTTCAGGGAACAGGAAGTCAACTGACTGTCACACTGAGGGAAGCTTGAGCAAAAGAGACCATCAAATGTCGCCTCCATAGTGACATTTCCTCCAACAAGGCCACACCACCTAACAATGCCACTCCCTTTGGGGGTCATTTCCTTTCAGACCACCATATTCTACTCCCTGACCATATCACAGTGAAGAAAAACAAACAAACAAACAAACAAACAAAAAAAAACGTATTCAGTCCAACTTCAAAAGTCCCCATAGTCTGTAATACTCTCAAATTTGTTTTAAAGTCCAAAGTCTGTTCTGAGATTTATGCAGTCTCTTAACTATGATATCCCTATAAATAATCAAAATAAAAAAGATCACATACTTCCAACATATTATGACACAGGATATACATTACCATTCCAAAATGCAGGGAAGGGAGCATAGGTAAGGAAATACTGGACCAAAGCAAGACCAAAAAACCAACTGGGCAAACTCCAAACTCTGCGGCTCTGTGTCTGATGTCAAAATCTTCTTCAGATCTCCAACTTTGTTCAGCTTTGTTGACTGCAACACACTTCTTTCTCGTGGGCTTGTTCCACTCCCTATTAGCAACTCTCCTTGGCAGGTATCCCACGACTCTGGCATCTCTAACAACTTGGGTTCTCCAACACAATCCAGGCTTCATTTTTACAGCTTCATACAACAGCCTCTTTACTAGGTCTCTATTCAGGGACACTTTCAACACATGCCTGGCCTCAGTAGTGTTATTCCATAACTCCTTTCTTCTGTCCTTAACTCTCTGCTGCTTCCTGGGGCTGGAACATGGCCTCCTTGTTCAATTACATCTTCACCAGCTTTCTGTCATTTACTGCCTAACCTTGGCTGTCCTAAAACTTGCTCTGTAGACCAGGCTGGCCTCAGACTCAGATCTGCCAGCCTCTGCCTTCCCAGTGCTGGGATTAAAGGTGTGCCCCACCATGCCCAGCTCTTAAGCTTTTCTTTAGTGTCTTTCCACAAGTTGGAAACTTAGCTGGGTGGGATCTTGCCCTGAGGTCCCCACTCCCTTTATTCCATTTCTTAACCCATTTATCCCCTTGAACACAGGATTTAGCTTCATTCCACTTCCTGGTGCTCTTTTTCTCCTCAAAATTTACATTTTGTAGTTTACCCTGCTCAGCTTGCTCCTTTTCACTATAAATCTTCATTAGAGCTACCACTAATATCCACACAATAGTGTCTATACTAGGCAGTTTTGAGATTTCTTCCAATGGAATTAATCCAAAACTCTTCACTTTAGCCTCAGGTAGACTCTTTGGACAAGGGTAAAAGGCAGCCACTTTCTTCACCAAAATATGACAAGAATGATCTCCAAGCAACACACTAAAATTCTTCTCCTCTGAAACCTCCTGAGTGCCCCTCCCCCTCCCACTCTTAGGACCTTGTCTTCCATGCTCCTACTAGTTTGCCCCATTAAGCCGTACTTAAAGCATTCCACTGCTTTCCTAACCCAAATTACCAAAGTCCAAATTCCTCCAAACAATACATGGTCAGGCCTATCACAGCAATCCCCCCGTCCCTGGTACCAACTTGTTTTAGTTAGGGTTTTTATTGCTGTGAAGAGACACCATGTCCACTGTTAACTCTTAGAAGGAAAACATTTAACTGGAATGGCCTGATTACAGTTTTAGAGGTTAAATCCATTATCATCATGGTGGGGAGCATGGTGGCATGCATGCATGTGTCATGCTGGCTACATTTTGGCTTGCAGGGAATAGGAAGTCAGCTGTCACACTGAGGGAAGCTTGAACAAAAGGGACCTCAAAGCCTACCCTTACAGTGACACACTTCCTCCAACAAGGCCACACCTTCTAATAGTGCCAATCCCTTTGGGGGGTCATTTCCTTTCAGACCACCACACTTCCTATCCATAAATTTTTATATTTACATATATATGTGCATGTACTTGCTCTTACATGTGTGTAAGTACAGACTCATCAGACTTAAAATACTCCTCGGTGTTTAAAGTTTGGGGCATAGTGTTGTACACCTTTAATTTCAGCACTCAGGAAGCAGAAGCAGGCAGATCTCTTTGAGTTTGAGGCCAGTCTGGTCTACATAGTGAGTTCTAGAACAGCCAGGGCTACAAGTGAGACCCTGTCCCAGAAAAAAAAATCTTTAATAGTGCCCAACAGAATAAGATTCCTCAAGTATCTCATAGAGGCAGGGATTTTTATTTTTGAGATAGGGTTTCACATAGCTCAGGTTAGCCTCCAAACTTGTTATGTAGCCTAGGATGATCTTGAACTCCTAATCCTCCAGCCTTGACCTCTCAAGTGCTGGGATGATAGGTGTGTACCACTACACCCAGTTATAAATGTGTTTCTAACAGGATTCAACTTGGGGCCTTGTATTTCCTTATAGGTTAATCTCTGTTTGTAAGGTTCTATGAGAGGGATGCTGTTTCTTCAGTGTTGCTTCTTACAGCTCAAACCTCAGGTTTTTTGGGTGTTTTGTTTTTTGTTTTTTGGGTTTTTTTTTTTGGTTTTGAGACAGTTTCGAGTATCTCAGTCTGACCTTGAGCTCCTAATCTTCCTACTTCTACCTCCTAAATGCTGGGATCACAGGTGTGCTGTCACTATGCTGGGCTCCTAATATCTAAAAAAGAAAAGAAAAACAGCAGCAGCAATAAAAAACTTTTCCTGTCCCTTCTTCTCTCCATTGAGACATGGGCCTTGAGCTTGATATGTGGACAAGGATGCCTTTGAACTTCTGGTCCATCTCCTGAGTGCATGCACCTAGTTTTATGAAGTGCAGGGCATTGAACCAGGGCTTTGTGTATGTTGGGCAGGCACTCTATCAACTGAGCTACATCCCTAGACTTTTGTTTGTTTTTTCAAGACAGGGTTTCTCTGTGTGGTTTTGGTGCCTGTCCTGGTTCTTGCTCTGTAGACCAGGCTGGCCTTGAACTCACAGAGATCCGTCTGGCTCTGCCTCCCGAGTGCTGAGATTAAAGGCGTGTGCCACCACAGCCTGCAGCCTGACTTCTTTTTTAAACTTAAAAAACATTTAATTTACATACAAAGAAACTGGTTTCATTATTAGACCTTAATTTCTTTTTATTCTCTTGTTTTAAGGATATCATCTAAGGCCTTGTATATGCCAAGGAAGCACACTTATCATTGACCTATATCCCTAGTTTGTCTATTCTTTTATCTAAGACAGGTCTCTGGCCAACCTGACCTGGAACTTCCTGTGTAACTCAAGATGGCCTCAAACTTGTGATCTTCCTATTTCACCTGAAAACCTAGGATTGTAAGTCCCTGGCTAATTTTCATTTTTCAGATGAGGTTTTACTAAGACCTGAAACTCATACTATAGCACAGGCTTAGCTTTGAACTTGTGATCCTCCTTTGCCCCAGTTTCTGAGTAGCTGAGATTTCTGAGTAGCTGAGGGCTTTAGCCACTAGGCCCTACTTAAATTTTGATTTTTTGCTGATAAAATAAAGGGCATCTTAGGGGCACTGGAGAGATGGCTCAGTGATTAAGAGCACTGGCTGCTCTTCCAGAGGTCCTGAGTTCAATTCCCAGCAACCACATGGTGGTTCACAACCATCTGTAATGAGATCTGATGCCCTCTTCTGGTATAAAGACATACATGCAGATAGAGTACTTATATACATAAAATAAATAAATTTAAAAAAATTAATTTTAAAAGGGCATCTTGGATTATGGAAATAAATATATCCCAATTTTACTATGCAGGAACTGTTTCTTGGTTCCTGAGAAACTTTCTGTGAAAATAGTCTCAAAAAAAAATATCTCAAAACTCAAGACACAAAAGTGGAATTAAAAGGCAAGACTGAAATTTTCACTTACTGGATCTCCTTACAAACTTCCACTACACCTTTTCCTTTTGTTGTTTGAATTAGGATTAGTCCCATAAATTCACCTCAAGAAATAAACGCTCTTTCTTGTTCATCCAAAAGATACATTCCATTGAAAAGGACTTTTCATTGCCCGGCTGACAGTGCAGGCCTGTAATCACAGCTGTCTGGGAGACTGATGCATGGCTTGCCTGGCCAACTCACGAAGATCTGACTTAAAAATGGAGAATGTCTGGGGATACAGACGACTGGGAGAGTACTTACCTACAATGCACAAGGTACCCAGTACCCAAGACAAAACAAAAACTTTGTTGTGAAACTACTGGAAATGTCTGTGTGCTTTTGGCCAAGACTAGTTACTGTTATGTGACTTAGTTTTAGAAAACACCAAACCAGCAAACTAGTCTGTCAGTAAGACAGACTCACGAAACTGCGAGCATCCGAAAACACCTGTCTGTCATGGTGACACCTGTGTCACTCGCCACGAGTTACCTCCTACCACCCTAGGCCCCAGCCTTTAGTGTGAAGGCCTAACTTCAACAGTTAGGCCTACACGCATACAAGTTAGGCTGCCAGACATCACCTGTAGGACCGGAAGTTGGAAACCAGGAAGATTCTCTGGTGTGGCTCTGCTCTCCCTCTGACCTGAAGGATAGGACAGAATTGTGACAGATAACGTACTTGGGCAGTTTCTCAGTCATGTTACTTGTGGGCCACGATATCTAGTGAGCTCTTAAATAAAGAATACTACTTGGAAAGGGAAAGACTATTAAGTAGCTTGGCACAGTGGTATATGCCTGTAATTCCAATATCTGTAAAATCAAGGCAAAAGAATCATGAGTTTGAGACCAACCTGGCCATAGACAGTTCAAGGCCAGCCTGGACTACATGGGAAGTCATATATATATATATATATATATGTATATATATATACATATATATATGTGTATATATATATATGTATGTGTATATATGTATATATTTTTAAAAGTACATACTTGTAATCCTGTAATCCCAGCCCTTGGGAGACTAGCCTCAGTTACAATGGGAATTCCAGGCCAGCCTGGGCTAATAAAAGAAACCATGTCTGAAAACAATTAGCTAAGCACTTTGAGAAATGGGCCATCATGTCCATTTTCTTTCTCATGCGGTGGCATGTGGACAGCACAGTCTGAGGCTGGCATTTAACTGGAGCGGAAAGAGGCAGTGTGAAAATGTGGAGGAGCTACTGAAGAGGACAGCAGGGCTGGGAACAGCAGGACTTTAAAAACAGACACTGGGTTTTACAGCCTTTGGAACTCAACTCCCAACATGTTCAATGTGGGATCTAAAAATCCAGAGCTCAGTTTTTTACATTTATTATTTATGTGTGTACACACGCACCAGCACACACATACACAGGAGCCATGGTGCACAGATGGATGTCAGAGGACAACTTTGAGGAGTTGGTTTCCTTGCCTTCCATCATACAATTTCCACACCCATGGGTCCTAGGGATCAAACTCATGTCACCAGACTTGGCAGAAAGCCTTTACCTGATGAGCCCTCTTACCAAACCTCAACTGGGATGTAAAAAAGCCAAACCTGGTGGTCTGTGCTTGCAGTTAAAACACTTGGGAGGCAGATGCAGGGCAATCACAGGTTTTTGATAAACCTGGACCTCACTGATGGTTGAGGCTATCTGACCTGCACAAGACCCTGTCTCAGGAAATCTAATTTGTGATTAGGACACATAGGAAGGCCCTAGTCCTGGATTTATCCCCAGTTTGAGGACAATATGGAAGAAGGAGCCAGCCTAATCCTCCAAACTGTACATAATAGAATTCAACTGGTGACAGGTTTGTACTATTCAGGCAAAATTCAGACCTTCCCCTCACTGTAAAGGAAACTTGAGAACATTAACTTACCAGAATTGTTGGGAGTAAGGACTCTTGTGTGGCCTGAGTCCCCACTGAGGAATGGTCTAAAAGAAACCCCCTGTCCAGAGGAGGCAGATGAAGGTCTAAGGAATGGAAATAAAAGCATCAATAAAGCTAGGATTGCACCATCCCAACTGTAACCCCAGGGGTCTGGATCCACAGAGGCAGGAGGATTGAAACAAGTTCAAGTCCAGGCTGGTCTACATAGTGAGTTCCAGGATAGCCAGGGTTATAGACCAAGACACTGTCTCAAAAACTAATCAACCAACAACAATAACAAAGGTAAACTCAATGGAGAAAAGATAAAGGTAGAAGTGTATGTAAAAAGTGAGCTTTTAGGCCAGAGAGGAGAGAAAACCCTGCCTACAACTGAGAAGACAATGACTTGAATGCATATTATACACAGTACTCTTCATCTTCTCATAAACTACAGATTATGAATGCCAGTAGAATAAGCCATCTAGGAATGCTGGCAGAATCACTGTGAACACATCCCTAGAAAAGGAAACAAGGCAACTATGTATGGTTGTGCTCGCCTGTGATCCCAGAACTTGGAGGCAGAGGCAGGAGGATCAGGAGTTCAAGGGCAGTCTCAGCTACATAGTGAGTTTGAGGCCAGCCTGAGCTACATGAGACCCTGCCTCAAAAACAAACACACACAAAAAAGGAAGTGCAATATTACTTACCTGTAAGAGAGGCTACGAGTTGAAGCTGGTGAAGGGGTTTCTGGAAAGCATAAATATGAGCCAGTGAGATAATCCAGAAGGGATTTGGGGGCCAGTGTGAAGGAAATGGTATCAAAGGTTTTTTGTATATATTTTAGGATTAGGGCTAATGGTAAGTGAAAAAGCTCCTAAGTCACTTAGCAGCACCTCATAAAGGTACTCTTTTCCCTTTCTTGAGTGTGGAGGACAGGGACCATCTCTGCCTTGAAGTGCTTTAATATGTATGTGCTTTCTTTCTTTGGCTTTCCCTTCTTTTTTTTTTTTTTTTTTTTTGTTACGAGACAGGGTTTCTCTGTGTAGCTTTGTGCCTTTCCTGGAACTCACTTGGTCGCCCAGGCTGGCCTCGAACTCACAGAGATCCGCCTGCCTCTGCCTCCCAAGTGCTGGGATTAAAGGCGTGCACCACCACCCTTTAAGATGGTACTGAAAGTGTAGCTAGAGACAAGAGTCGTGAAATTGTCTAGGAGAGACATCAGTTAAAAGAGAGTGACACAGAGCTCCAAAAATGATCCCCAACATCCAAGGCAAGGAGAAAGTTTGCAAAATCAGTCAGAATATCATTTCAGAACTCTTTAAATTTTGAAGATTTGGTGGCAATCTGGAAAATGTACATTAATAAAAACAAAAAAAACTGTGAATGTGAGTAAAAGCAGCTTAACGTAACCTTTCAACTGTATTCATGTCTCATCCAGCTCCATGGTTATCTTTGAAAACCAACACGCCATAATCATGATGAAAAACAGGTTTGATAGTCACTAGAGGGAAGGAATGGAACTGGAGTTTTTCTAAGCTACCACCTCTATTTATGTGTTATATAGCACAGGTGTGCATAGGTGCATGTATATGCACATGTGTGTGTGGGCCAGAAGTTGATATCAGGTGCCTTTTTATTTTTTAACTATTTTATTTTATTTCAGTTTTTTGAAACAGGGTTTCTCTGTGCAGCCTTGAACTGTATGAGTTCCTGGAACTCACTCTGTAGTCCAGGCTGGCCTCAAACTCACAGAGATCTGCCTGCCTCTGCCTCGTGACACTTTTTTTTTTTTTTTCAGTTTTTGAGACAGGGTTTTCCTGTGTAGCTTTAGCACCACCACTGCCTGGATGAACTAGTGCTCATGGGGATCCACCTCTTCTGCCTGCCAAGTGCTGGGATTAAAAGTATATGCCACCACACCTAGCTATTACCTTTTTTTTTAAAGGTCTATTTTAAATTATGTATATATGTGCATGTGAGTACAGTTGCCCAAGGCATGAGATCCCCCAGAGCTGGAGTTACAGGCAGTTGTAAGCTGCCCAATATGGGTGCTAGGAATAGAACTCAGGTCCTCTGCAAGAGCAATGTGAGCTTTTAACAACCATTGAGCCACCTTTCCAGCCCTAGTACCTTATTTTTTGAGATCCTACAGAATCTGAGCTCATTAGTTCTGTTTGTCTGGATAGCCAACCAGCACTCCAGGAAATCCCTTGTCTCCACCTCCCCAGTACTAAGGTTATAGACACATGCCACCGTACCTGGATTTTACATGGGTGCTGGAGATTCAAAGTCAAGTACTCATGCTTGCCCAGCAGGCAACTGAGCTATCTCCTCAGGCCCTCAGAGTGCATTTTTAGACCTCACACATGGGACTGTGGTTTAATGCGACTTAGAACTAAAGGTCATCATGGTTTTGAGATCAGAGCTCACCACACACCAGCCTGTGTTCCTTGAAAACAATAAGGCACTTGCTTTGGCTGCTTGAGAAGATAACTGTTAGTTGGGGCAAATAATAGACTTAAAGACATAAAGGAAAATGGAGGAATGTGGCGTCTGTGGTGACTCTGAGGCGTTCCAACACATGTCCAGTGTCTAGGCCCAGGACTGTGCACAATGCAGGAAGCATCTGGAAAGGCCTAAGCTCTTACCTTGAACTAACCTCAAGGGTATACAAAAGGAAGGTCTCAAGGAACAGTTGTCAGTTAGATGACTGAATGCTGAACGTGTGCAAATTATGTGACATACAAAGAAAAGATTATGGCCTGTATAAAGAAAAAGTAAATAGCTGGGCAGTTGTGGCACACACCTTTAATCCCAGCACTCAGGAGGCAGATGGATCTCTCTGAGTTCAAGGCCAGCCTGGCCTATACAGCGAGTTCCAGAACAGCAAGGGCTACACAGAGAAAGCCTGTCTTGGAAAAAAAAATTATAATATTTGCTTTGCTACACAAACCCGAGGGCCTGAATGCCTGGGTTTGATCCAGAGAACCCATGGGAGAAGAAGAGAACTGACTCCAAACATTGTCCTCTGGCTGCCACGTGTGTGTTCTAGAGCTCCTGACCCCCGCCCCTCCCTCATACAATAATAATAGTAGCATGCTAAAAGAAAGGATGAGAATGGGGCTTCAGCAAATCAAGAAAGAAAACCATATAAAAAAGAACCAGTAGGAGCTGGTGCGTGCGTGCGTGCGTACGTGTGTGTGTGCGTGTGTGTAGATTGCTCAGGTGGTAAAGCACTTGCTGTGTAAACGTGAGGCTGGAACCCCAGCCCCTGTAAAACTGGGTATGGCACTGCAGTGTGAGCCTGAAACCCCAGCACTGGACAGGGTCAGAGAGAGCTGGATCCCTAGGATTCCAGAGCCAGCCAGTCTAGCAGAAATTGCAAGCTCAAGAGAGAGACCTTGTCTAACAAATTAAAATAATGGTCCTCACAAAGCTCAGGGGACACTAAGGAAGATGGGATAGTAAAATGTAAGAGCTGGGGGATGAGGAGGAGCACTGTGAAATGCTGTCTTTTGGGCATGCCACGAGCCCCTGCACTCATGAACTCCCAACAGCTATGGTTTACCTGCACAAGATAAAGCCAGCAAACAATTCCACTATGGATAGGGGAGGGCTATGAAACTTCACCTCAGCTGAGGAGTTGGCAATTGAAGGGGTGTAGCTGGTAGAGTGTCTTATGTTCATGTAGGCAGAAACTGGTGAATTATTTAAATAAAAAAGAGGGGGCAGGGGAAGAACATGAAGGTGGTAGGGAGGAGTGGGGAGGAGTATGGTAAATTTTTTTTTTAAAAAAAAGCTGGGCATGGTAGCACATACTTTGATCACAGTACTGGGGAGGCAGAGGCAGGTGGATCTTTGGACTCTGAGGCCAGTCTGTTCTACAGAGTAAGTTCCAGGATATACAGTGAAACTGTGTCTCAAAAAAAAAAAAAAAAAGAAAAGAAAAAAGAAAGAAAGGAAAGAAAAGAAAAAAGAATAAAGAAAGAATGAAATTAAGGAATTAAGGTGGATGGGCTGGGTTGGTGAGATGGCTCAGTGGATAAGGCACTTGGATGCTAACCCTGATGATTTAAGTTAGATCCCCAGAACCCACATTGGGGAAGGAGAGAACCTGTTTCAAAAGTAGTCCTCTGATCTATATGTACCCTTTGGCATATTTGTACCCACATACATATGCACACCCTAAATGAATTAGTAAATATGATCTAAACATTTTTCTTGGGAGGGGGTATTGAAACAGAGTCTCTCTATGTAGCCCTGGATCTCCTGGAACTCTATGTAGACCAGGCTGACCCCAAACTCAGAGAGATCTCCTGGTCTCTGCTTTCCAAGTGTTGGGATTAAAGATGTTCGCTAACACACCCAGCTAATAAAGCATGTTTTTAAATGAGGTGGGTAGTGATTGAGGAAGACACCCAAAGTCAACTTCTGGCCTAAGTAAATAACAAAAACCCTGATGTTCTTCATTTTAAAAATATCTCTAGGATGGAGGCCCTTTGTATGGAAGACCCAAACATTTGAGAGGTGCTGTTTTACACTTGGGTAGAGAAGGAACCGGCAAAGGAGAAGCCAGGGAAGTCAAAGGGAAATGTGAAGTTTAGAATAAGAAAGAAACAAAAAGTGAGAACTGTTTCAAGAAAGTGAGAACGATCAACATTGGAAAACTGCAGAAAGTCTTGTGGAAGCAGACTGAAAACTTCTCAGGGAATCCCGTGGTCTGAAGTGAGTGAAGTTGAAGGATGGAGGGTAAATGAAAAAGTTAAACGATACTGGAAAATTTTAAGAAGCAGCTGGACATGGTGGCAAATGCCCAGAATTCCAGCACTTGGGAGGATGAGGCAGAATCATTTTGAATTCAAGGCCTGCCTGGTCCATATGGTGAGAACCTGTCTCAAAAAAAAAAAAAAAAAAAAAAAAAAAGTGGCCAGTTGGTGGCACAAGCCTTCAATCCCAGCACTCAGGAGGCAGAGGCAGGTGGATCTGTGTGAGGACAGTACATTCCAGGACAGCCAGAGCTATGTAGAGAAATCCTGTCTCGAAAACAAACAAACAAACAAAAACAAAGACAAAACAAATAAACAAAAACCAAAAAGTTGGCAGGGTGTTCGATACTTACATTTAACTTAATACATTTAATTTTTTAAAAAAAAGTATTCTCTGAGAGTTCCCTATATTTTGCTTCTTGTCATAACACTCAATAATTAAATGAACTTGATTTTTTGAGACAGGGTCTCAAGTAGCACAGAATGCAGCCAAAGATGACCTTGAACTCCTGATCCTCCAGCCTCAGTTTTCAGTGCTGTAATTATAGGTATGTGCCACTACTTTAGACATGGCTGGGGATCAAGTCAGGGCTTCATGCATCCTATGCAAGCATTCTACTAACTGAACTACATGCCCTCTCCCTGGCAAAGGATCTTAAAATTAGCAAGAAGAAGCCACTCATCACAAATAATACCCAGCAAGGTTAGCATTGACTTTGTCATCAGACATACTACTGACCAGAGAGCACTCAAAGTTCCCAAAGATTATCAAAGAGAAATTTATATGCAATAATACTATCTTTCAAAACTGAAGGAGGAATTAAGATATTCCTACATAAACAAAAAATTTAGACTGTGAATTTATCACTCTCAAACTTGCCTTATAAGAAATACTAAATGGAGTCTTTCAGGCTGAAATGAAAGGACACTAATTAGTAACTCAAATGCAGAAAGATAATTATATAGGTAAATACAACAAAAGACAGTTTAAGTGCAATTTTCTTGGTAACCCCCCATCAGATTTAAAAGACAACTGTATAAGGCAATAATTAAAATTTTTTTTGTTGCTGAGTATATTAATTCATCAGAACTATGACATTTTAGTATAGTATCGATGTTAAATGTTGTATTAATTTAAACCAGATTTTAAAAATTTGTTAGTTGTAATCTCAAAACAGTTTTGAATATAGTAAAAGAAATAACAAGGGAACTAAAGGGCTACACTAGAATTTATTAGTGCTATACTAGAATAAATTTAATACAAGGGAAGGCAGTAACAAAGGAATTAACAACAAAAAAGGATCTGACATATATAAAAGAAATAGCAAAATGGCAGTTCTTTCTTATCAGCAATTACACTGAATAAAAATGTATTAAAGTTTCCAATTAAAAGACAGAAAATCAGGACCAATGCTACTCAAGCCTGGTGACCTAAATTCAATCCCCAGAACCCACCTAAAGTGGAAGGAGAGAACCAACCAACCCACAAAGCTGTTTTCTGATATCCACACGTGTGTCATGGTTTGGTATGCATACATATGTACACACGCCAAGTTAAAAAATTTTTACAGAAAATCAAAACAGGCTGGGATACAACTCAGTGGTAGAATATTCGTCTAGTATATATTTGATCTCCAGCACTGATTGAAAAGAAGGAAAGAAATGAAGGAAAGAAGGAAGGAAGCAAGCAAGGAAAGAAAGAAGGAAAAGAATGTGGATGTATCTCAGTGGGGTATGCTTGAAGCCCCAGATTCAACCCCAGCATCACATACACGCAAGACGGTCCCTGCAGAAAGCAAACAAGAAAAGTGGGGTGGCTGTACTCGTAACAGAAAAGAGACTTTAAGAAAAATTGTTACTAGAAACAAAGCCCATGTTTTTACCTTTAACACACAGTGAAAAGCCAAAAAAACACCTTTCAGGTTAGGAACTGATGTTTTCTGGGCTGGTGAGATGGCTGAGCAGATTAAGGGCTGGCTGCTCAAACTTAATGACCTGAGTTTGAGCTCTGGAATCCACACAGAGGTGGAAGGAGAGAACTGGCTCCATGTAACTTCCCCTCTGATATGTGTGCCATGGCAGCAAATGTAGAAATAAGGTGCCATCATTACAAAGAAATTGATATTTGGTTAACTTTTCTTTTAGACTTAATTTCTACTGCCATCTTGTGGCAGTTTTGAAAACTCAAATCAGTTAAGTTATTCTGATCAGAGGTTTTCTTTTTTGTTTTTTAAGGGGTGTGTGTGTGTGTGTGTGTGTGTGTGTGTGTGTGTGTGTGTGTGTGTTGTGTGCCATGGTACACAAGTGAAGGCCAGAAGACAATTTTTTTGGTTGATTCTCTCCTTTTACCTTTATGTGTGTTGGGGGGGGGGATCAAACTCTGGTTAGAAGGCTTTTACTTGTCCCCAGCCTTTGACCAGGTTTTCAATGACTATCTCTCAACTTTTTATTTTCTCATTATCTGTTTCAGAACAGAAATACCATTACTTGAAAAACTGTAGTACATGTTTCT
Source organism: Peromyscus aztecus (assembly GCA_902168405.1). Taxonomy (NCBI): domain Eukaryota; kingdom Metazoa; phylum Chordata; class Mammalia; order Rodentia; family Cricetidae; genus Peromyscus; species Peromyscus aztecus. Next base: position 25,092 of record CABHPQ010172946.1, read on the forward strand.
ATACCTGGAATCATTTTCCAGAAAAAAGTAAAACAGCGTATTAGGCATAGAACACTAGAAATTTCAGTCTCTGGCCAGAATATGCAGATTTCAGATACCTTCCCAATACCCTCTCTCACCAGTGTAGGAGTCTCTGGGAGTGCTCCTTTCCTGCAGGCTTCTGCTTCCCTGACAGAAAAATAATGACCGTGAATTACGATACTCTGCTTCTCTACATCCCCAATTCCCCACTGTTTCTCTGTAACCATCCATCACACATACATTATTCTCCCAGGTTGTGCGTGCTGTTCTTGAGAAGGACCTATGCTCTATTACTTCCAAACTGAACATGACAGATACTGTGCACTCAGTTCTTGAATGCTTGCACTATAGTCACCCTGGTTGATGCTGTGTCATTTTCTAATAGTCTCCAAAATGGGCTCCACATGGCTTGAAAAGATTTGTGCCAAAACCAATATAAATTTAAGACTCTTGATTTACAGTCTTGCTTTCATTAAGCACTAGAAACCTCAATGTAGAAAAACAATGTGACTGTTACTTACCTGTTCTATATTCCCAAAGCCAGCCACTGTATAAGGGATGGACTCCATAGAAGAAGAGCGACTATATGAAACGAGACAAAACAAGAATGCAAACAAAACAAGCACAAAACACTGCTGTCACACTTGACATGGCAGTAATTTTCTTCAGCCCCACACTGGGCCACCTCATTCATCTTCCAAGGCGTCAACAGTTGTATGTTGACTAACAGGCTTTCTACTCACCTGACCACTTGGCTGCTATGCTGGGAACTGGGTCGTGGAGCAACTGCAAGAGCACAAAGTGCAGGAAAAATTGCCATCAGTGGTGCACTCCGCCTTGTCTGGCTCATTGGTTTTGGGTAGTTATCTGGTTATATCATGTTTTCACACTACATGTAAGATTAGCAAAATCATATTATGGTCTCTGAGAAAAAAAACAGCAACTTCCATATGAGGAAAAGATATTTATTCATCTCATACAAATAGCTGGAAAGAATTGTTTTTTCACCTGATTGTGATGGGGAAGTAATGCCCACTGGTCGAGGTGTGGTTAATCTACAAGGAAACAAAAAGAAAAGGCAGCTCTGATCTCATCAAGCAGAAGCAAAGACACATTAGAGTCAGTCAGTCACTGATTATAGAAACAGTAGCTTTGAGGCTGGAGAAATGGCTCAGTGGTTAAGAGCAGGTACTGCTCTTGCAGAGGACTCCAGTTCATTTCTGAGTATCCATATCTGGCTGCTCACAACTACCTTTAACTCTAGCTCTAGGGCATCTGATGCTCTCTTCTGGCCTCTGCAGGCACACACACACATGTACACAATTAAAAATAAAATCTCTTTTAAAAGGCAGGGGAAGAGGGAGGGAGAGAGAGGGGGAGAGAGAGAGAGAGAGAGAGAGAGAGAGAGAGAGAGAGAGAGAGAGAGAGAGAGAGAGAGAGAGAACGAGAACAATACTCCCTGGTAGTAGAGGCATCATCCCAGCATACAGAATCAAAGTTTCCATTTTGAGGTCTCTTTACTCTCCAATTCCCTCTCATTCATAATGTAACTCCAGGGTCTTTTCTTTCTTTCTTCCTGTACCATCTTACCAAATACTCTCAACTTTACATCTACTGATTTTCATCCCTTCAGCCTTCCATTCAACAAACATTTATATAATATGTCTATGTCCTATGCCTTGAGATTAATACAGTTAGCTATAAGAGATTCATAGGCTACTAAGAGAGAAGATAAGAATTAGGCCTGGATAGAATCGGTAGAGTGCTTGCTTAGCAAGCCTGGAGATTTGACATCTCAGCACCACAGAGAAACCCCAGCAAACAATATTTATATATTATAATGGATATATAAAATACAGAATTTGAAAGAAGACTAAGCAGTAACTTCTGTGACTGCAGGAGTGTTATGTCTTTTGAATACATTCACCATTAAAAATATTTAGTAGCACAGACACCATTAATCCGAAAGACTTGGTGTTGTACACCTAGTACTTAAATAGATAAGTAGTAGGTACTGAATGAATATCTATTGAATGAACAAATACCAACTCCCTTTGATGTAGTCATTACAGAAGAAGTGATACGTGTTAGATTTTTGAAGGATTAGTAGGAATTCATAAGATATTAGCCAAAGGTGAACATTACAATCAAGATTTCAAAACCAGCCTAGGTAACTCAATGAGACTGTTTCAAAATGATTAGTAAAAAGGGGACCAGAAGGGTTGGGTAAGGGGTCATGGTGACATACACCTTTAATCCCAGCACTCAGGAAGCAGAGGCAGTCAGATCTTTGTGAGTTCCAGGCCAGCCAGAGCTACACAGTGAGATCCTCCTTTCATTAACTAAAAAAGAGTGGGAAGGAGGGAGCTCTTGAGCACATTAGCTCAGTGGTAAAGTACTCAAAAGACCCTAGCCCCCAGTACCACAAAAATAAAACAAAAAAGATTTCACTTCTGTCAGAGAATTAGAAAAGTGAAAGATAAAATCATCAACCATTTTATCCATCTTGGAGCCCACACAACTGGACTCCAAGAAAAACCAGCCAAAAGCTTCCCAACATAAGAAAATGGTTAAGAATTAAGAAGAGGGCCGGGCGGTGGTGGCACATGCCTTTAATCCCAGCACTCGGGAGGCAGAGCCAGGTGGGTCTCTGTGAGTTCGAGGCCAGCCTGGGCTACAGAGTGAGTCCAGGAAAGGCACCAAAGCTACACAGAGAAACCCTGTCTCAAAAAACCAAAATAAATAAATAAATAAATAAATAAAAATAAAGAAGAATTAAGAAGAGGGAAATTCTAGGTACTCTAAATTGATCACTACTCACTGTACACATGTATCACACATCCTTGTACATATATATATAATATATGTATATTATATATATATACACAATTGTACAACTGAAAATGTTTTGAAAAACAAGGTAGAGGGCTAGTGTGGTAAAAACCGACCTGCTTCCGTAGTAGCAGCTTGGAGATCCCTGTAGGTGAGAACACGGAAGTGAGGGAAGCTACAGTTAAAGCCTCTAATAAATGGATATCAGTCTTATTGTTAAATAATTTACCTGCAAGCTCCCCTAGCTAAGGCTGCCAACAGAAGGACAAAAAAGTGTTTCCTTAAAAAATTATTAGCTTAGAGAGAACAAAAATTTAGTTTCTTTTCATAAGAGTATACTGGGGAGCTAGGCATGTGGCACATACCTGTAATCTCAGCACTAAGGAAATAGAGGCGGGAGGCTTAGGAGTCCCAGGCTAGCCCTAAGTATATAAAAGAGTTCAAAGTCAGGTCCAAAGAGATGGCTCAGTGGGTAAAATGCTTGCTGTCTAAACCTGACCTGCATTTGATCCCTTATTCCCATGGTGGAAAGAGAAAACTGACTCCCTAAAGTTACCCTCTGACCACCACCTGCACTTACACATACATTACATATCACATACACACCACACATCTTACACACATTGATGTACACACACTAACAATAATAGTAATAAATACAAGTGTTGGGTTTTTTTTAAGAGTCCAAAGCCTGGGCTATTTTAGACTCAATCTCAAACAAAACAAAACAAAAATATCAAACAACAAGGGAAGGGTTCTGAGGCATCTTGGACTTCCAGAGAAATGTTAAGTTGAAATATGCTTTTTAATGAGAGCTTCCCATCAGTTATAGCATGACTCACTAACATTTCAGAGTGGGTCAAAAATAACGATGCTCTCACTCTTCCAAGGTCTTCTGTACCCTTATTCATTTACTACAGTGTACCTATTGTACAAGCATTACGAGCTTTCTGGGAAGCACTGTCCTATATAG
>CABHPQ010172947.1:7058-36174 GCA_902168405.1 Peromyscus aztecus
CACACACACACACACACACACACACACACACACACACACACACACACACACATACACACAGATATCTTTAAACATGTAATTTAAACATTTAAAAACTAATCCCATGATATTGATCTAACTGCTATTTTATAGCAGAGGGAATGGGAGGCTAATGCATAAAGCGATATTAAGAAGACAGCCTTCTAAGTAGCAGATGCAGGGCAGGTGTAGTATGTCTGTTACTAAGTCAATATTTTGATTAAAAGAAAAACCAAGCCAAAATTTTAGTTAAAAATAATCCTATAACACACAAATTCCTTGTCATTTTTTTCATATGTTGCTGTTTTACTGTATTCTGGGATATACTTTTTGCTATGATTTAGGCTACAAAATTTAAAATTCTTAGATCCTCTTATCTGTCCATTCTTAAACTTGTCCAGGCTGGGAAACATGTCCTTCCCATTCTTAAATTTAAGGGCTGAATTTGAATTAATATGTCAGTATTTTAAATTTTTAAGATTTTTTTGTGCATGTCAGACAATGTTGCTATAATTCTGTCACTTTGGTACATTTTGGTATTCTTAAAGAAGGCATGGTTTTTCATTTGAAGTTATTTCTAAAGTAAAACAATCTATCCAACAGTATGTGTGTATGCATGTGTGTATTTTACTGTAAAGTTAATTATAGTACTTTGAAGAAGAAAAGCTGCATTTCCTCCTAAATGGGAAAAAGTGGAGTCTGAAGACATCTTTCATTGCTTGGCTTTGTATTTTACAACTACAGCATGCTCTGCCTGGCCTGGGACCTAAAGCTTATCCTCCATCCCACATGCAGAATGGGTTTCATGAAAGCCCTTCTCCAAGCCCGGCTTATTTTCAATTCTTGTCATGTTCTTTTATGACACCATTTCTACAATGTGACTAGGTGGTACCATTCTACTGTAAATGGGTAAAGAAATGTCTGTACTATTGAGTCTACCATTAATGAAAGCTTGCAAAGTAAAATCACTGTCAAGTGTTAATGTTAGCTCTTTAGTAGATTTGACAGTTTTTCTTCCTTGCTCAGATAAATACTAAATGGAGCTGGATTTTCCCAACCTCTTTAGTGTCACTGCCAGAGTACCTGCATTTAACCTTACTTGTCACCTTCAAATTAATGACCAAGGCTAGCTAAGCATGATATGATATATTTTTTCTATACTGCCATACACATAACATTCTGAATTATTAAAGCAACTAAAAACATACATTCTAGTATTGACTGTGTTTTGCTACTTTTCCAAGGGGACATGAACAAATATTTATGTATTCTAGAAAATATCATGACAGACTCAAGAAATGGTCTCATTCAGGTCTAATTTAGTAATCTGACGAGCTTACTGGGTTCTTACTGAAGGATGGTCTCAGAGAGAGCTCCATCATTGAGAGCTCCTCCCACCTCACTGTATATGACACAGGAGAGTGATCCCTGAAGCTCCTCACACAGCTGCTTTTCATCCCCTCATACCTCTTGTCTCTCCTGGCAGTTTTCTGCTCATCTTCTGTTAGGAAAAGAACATGAGTCTAGTAGCTTTCTGAGCTTCTTCAGTCTTGTAAATTTTCATGAATGTCCTAAGCCAGGTAATGATTCCTTGGCTTCCTGACCAGTCTGAGACTTCTCTCCTAAAGGGGAATGGATCCATCTATGTAAAAGAGTAACACAGCATATGATTAAAATAATGAGAAATTTGGAACTCAGGAGGAGAGATGAAACCATCTGCAGTGATTCGTCTACAAGAATGGGAACCAGTCGGATCATCCTGACAGAGAGGACAATGGGGACCCTAGAAGAAAAGGAGGGAAAAGGAGCACACAAGGGAAGCACCACAGCTCCCAAGTGTTTGCAACTTTACATGCAATCTCTTCCTAAAAGTTTCTATTTACATTTAGTGTGTTTGTGCACACACAAGTGAGTGTGTGTATATTTGTGTGTGTTTACATGCATATGTGTGTGCACCTGTGCACACACATGTATGAAGGGCCGTATTTGTCTTTGTGCCAGCTCACACGCATGTGTGTATGTTTATTTGTATGTTTGAGAGTGTGCACATGCATATGTGTTTATGTATTTGTGTTTATGGCACATGTGTGTGTGCCAATGTGTGAATGTTTGTGTGTGTTTGTCCATGAGTCCCCAGATTGTGGTGGTATGGGTCAAAGTACAATAGGTGAGTGTCATTCTCTTCTATCATCTTGTGGGTCCCAGGAATCACACTCGAGTTGTCTGGCTTGACAACAGTTCCTTTATACCATGAGTCATCTCATCAGCTCTCACATGAATTCTCTATTTTGTTTGTGATAGAATAAATCTACTCATGCTGTCATTGAATATTTTCAGACATCTGTAGCTTATGAAACACTGTATTTGTGAAGCAATAAAAGGATAAATGTAGGGGACATTCAATTCCTTCCAGGATGCTTCCAGTCAAATTCTGGAAGTCACTTACCACAAAGTCTATGATATATATATATATATACACACACACACACACACACACACACACACACACACACACACAAAATGTTTTCAATTAATTTTGAAAATAATGCCTTCAGGCCATTTTCATCAAGAAAAAAATTCTCTCTCAGAAATCCGTTATGAAAATCAGACCATTCAGTGCTAGAAAGTTCTTATTGATACAGGGAGGACGGACAGTGGTGTTTTCAAAAAATGGTAATGAGGTAATGGAAAAACGTGTGTCATTCAGCTCATTGCTGCTTTTCTCTGAGCAGGATATCTTTCTAGGATTGGTATTAAGCTCCTAGTACTGAAAGATTTGTGAATGTGTGACTGTGAATAGTCATGAAGTCTCTTTTCAGGCTGAAAAGCTGACCTCTAGCCTGATGACTGGCAGCCACTCTGGTGGTTCACTATGTAGGCTGTGTAAACTTTCTGACACCCAGCATTCGAGCTCCTAATACTTTCTAAAACAAAATTATTAAGGCTTGTGGCAGGTAAAAGCTATAAAAGCGATTTTAAAAATATATTTGACATACGATTATTTTTGAACTATTAATTAATGTTTCCCAACTTCCTTCCTTTTAAATCATAACCACACATTATCTCACTATGCTTCTTGTGTGTGGTTCTACTGGAGACATCAATCATTGTATTCTGCTTCCAAACAGCAGGCCTATTTTCATGGGCATGCTGCTTTTACCACCTTGATATCAGTCAGACCTCTTCCCAGGGGTTTCCAAAGTAGAACTGTGGAAAGGAAAGGGCCTAAGACCCTTGGGTACTTGATTTTCATTGACTTCACACCACACACACACACACACACACACACAGACATGTGTGCACCACAGCAGAAAAATATTGTGATCCTTTGGAAGGCAAAAGAACATATGTTATTTTTGTGTATTTTCTCCAAATCCAGTTCATGGTAATTTAAAAATATTTTATTGTATTTGGTTCTTCTTTTTATCGAGTTGTGTATCAGCCTTCTCATTGTTTCTGTTATATCTTAATACAAATCAAAATTCAAATGTCTGATTTGCTTCATTTTGTATGTTTTAATTATTTTGATTCAAAAGCATATTAAGATAAATAATTTGAAATTTTTGGAACTAAGAAAATGCAATTTTTTTTATTATAAGAACATCATGAATTGTTTTAATACAGGTCAGGAATTTTGGAAAGAAAAATTTCAAAAGAAAATAGAAAGCACTGTTTTATTTTATGTAATAAAATTGCAGAAACGTGTTATTTTCTTTGTGGTGCTGAGCATTTCACCTAAGGCCTCATACACAAGAGAAGAGTGCTCTCCCACCACTGTGTGCTTTCAGCCTCATGGCACAACTTCTGAAAAACACCATAAAAATGTGACATAAACCAGTGAGAGCTGCCAAACTAAGAGCTCTAGAGAACTGTTCAGCAAGCAAATTGGAAAGTCCTAAACATTATTTTTGCAATGAAATTATAAATGCAATGGGAAAGAAGTCCACAATCAAGGGCATAAAACCTGAATGATGACCATAACTTTACTTTTTTTACTAATTTTGCCAATGTATGTAATCCTTTCCTCACAGTTTCCTCTTTTTTTAAAAAGATATCTTGTTAGTTATATTGATTGCATTAATAAAATCCCAATAAAAGGCAAAATTTTCACTTGAAAATATACAGGCAAGTATGTGAGCCCATGCCTGTACATTTTTGTGTGCTCATATATAAGTCCATCTTAATTCTAATTTTAAGACACCGTGACCAATAGACATCTCTAACTCAAACTGCAGCTCTAAAGTTTTTGATGGTTCTCTTCAGCTCTTTAAGTGTGTGATTGAACTCTTAAGACTTTTATACCATGTCTTACTGCATTTTAAAACATTGCTTTGAATTTTCAAATCAAATAAACTTCATATTACAGAATATGAAATGTAGAAATAGTCACCACTTAATGTGATGACTAGTGCATGTGTATAGTCCTACACTGGCATCTTTTTCAGATAACTTACATCCAAATGGAATCAGAAAGGCCTGAAGAGATGGCTTATCTGTTAAAGCTCAGGCTCACAACCAAATGAATCAGGAAAACTTTTCCGCGCACTTCAACAGTAACATTTTCTGGCAAGGAAATGGCCAAAAACAGTTCATCTTGGACCATTCTTTCTACCTTAGGGTCTCTAGTGAATTTTCTAAAATGACAATTACTTGTTTTTTTTTTTGGGGGGGGGGTTATTTCTCACTTTATTTCAAGGGATTTAATACCTATTTTAATACATTTATTGTCTGTAACATGCCTAAAGATGAAGATGAAAATCAGCTATCTAATGGTATCAAATATACTCATGGTTGATTGAACATAATTAGAGGGCAATATCTTAATTGAAACCAATGTACACCAGGCTAAATAATCAATAAAAAAGATCCGCTCCTGAAAGAACAAACAATGAAGTAGGATGGATTCTGTTTTTTATAATTCATCCATGTTTGCTAAAAATAGATTATTTCTCCATTTTTAATTACTCTTTTCTATATTTACCTTACCTCTATTTATAAACAAACTCATTAATGAATCACTAAGAAGATATATCATGATATCCAAAGAACAATATGGATGGCAAAGTTCCCTATGACCCTGGAGGATTTATCATTTAGATTTCACACTAAAACACAGCCAAAAAATACTGTTTTTTCTTAATATTTACTTCCTCAAATATATTTACATTATCATATTTATTAATATTATAAAGATAAAGTAATCATAAAATTAATTATAAGATTAATTTTATTTATCACCATGCAAATAATTTCATTAATGGCCTCATTTTATATACCAGAAATGAAAGTATTTATGTGAATTCAGGTTAGGTGTAGTTGGAGTTTTCTCTCCAGGTCCCACTAAGCCCTGGCAGTCTGACAGCCCACTTATAAAATAAACACACAGACGCTTATATTACTTAAACTGTTTGGCCTAATGGTTCAGGCTTCTAGCTAGCTGTTCTTATATCTTAAATTAACCCATTTCTATTAATCCATAAGTTGCCACGTGGCTCGTGGCTTACCGGTATCTTAACATCTTCTCATGGCGGCCCCGGGCAGCGTCTCCCTGCCTCAGCCTTCCACTTCCCAGACCTCTCTTCTCTTTTGTCCTGCCTCTACTTCCTGTCTGCCTACTGACCAATCAGTGTTTTATTTATCAATCTATCATCCACAGCAGTTAAGTCCTTGGACATGGAAATAATATTATTTTGATGTGGAAATAATCAATTAAATTTAAAATTTGTACATTTTGAACCCCAGGATTGGTAATTTCTGTCTAGAAACAATCCTTTCTGTCTTGTTAATTCATGTGTAAAAAGAGCCTGTCTTTCATATTGGATTTTCTGTTCTCTGCACAGCTTATGGTTAAAAATACAAGTGTAGAACCCACAAAATGACTCAGTAGACAATGGCCCTTGCCAAGAAGACTGAAGACTTGAATATGAGTCCTAGAATTTACATGACAGAAGGAGAGATAATGTAAATGAATGTCCTCTGACTTATTCGCTTGCTGTGGTATGGATGTGCAAACACATCCATAACACACACACACACACACACACACACACACACACACACCACAGAGTTTAAATGCAAATGTATTTTAGCATTGAAATTATTTTCTGTGTTTTGAAAGCTTTCATTAAATTTTCCCAATAATGGTTGTTTTAAACTGTCAACAAATGATAATTTGATTTCAAGTTTGTCTTTAATTATTAACTCTTTATTGATTACTTTTCCTTCCGGAATGTTGGTTTGGATTAGAGTCCTGTGATACTAGTCCCAGCTGGGTTTCTCATGTATATACCTAAAGGGAACACCACAAGGTTCTTTTCTACTAGACCTACCTGCTATGAATATATGCTACTTCTGTCTTGATTTCCATGGGCTTTAAAACATTTCCTTTCATTTTCCTGGTGTGCTTCTTTTTTTAAATTAAGACATATTTTATTCTTTTTTTTTTTTTTTTTGGTTTTTCGAGACAGAGTTTCTCTGTGTAGCTTTGCGCCTTTCCTGGAGCTCACTTGGTAGCCCTGGCTGGCCTCGAACTCACAGAGATCCGCCTGCCTCTGCCTCCCGAGTGCTGGGATTAAAGGCGTGCGCCACCAACGCGCGCGGCCTTTTATTCATTTTACATAGCAATCACAGATCGCCCTCTTCCCTCCCACTCCCCCTCCAGCCTTCCACCCCCAACCCACCCTCCATCCCCTCCTACAAGAAGGTAAGGCCTCCCATGGGGAGTCTGTATAGGCAAGTCCAAGCCCCTCCCCCTTCCTCAAGGCTGTGTGAGGTGTCCCACCATAGGTAGTGAGCTCCAAAAAGCCAGCTCCTGCACCAGGGATGGATTCTGATCCTACTGCCAGGGTCTCCTTAGGCCCTCTGCATAAGCGAGATGGTTGTGTAGTTTGGTGTGCTTCTTAACTGCTTCTTCCGCTGAGACCATTCTTTCTTTCCAGTGTGATCTGAAGTCTGAAATTTAATGATTTTTCAATTTGTTACCTTCTTCAAAAATTTACTTTTAAATTTTATTTATCAGGTTACTGTAGTTATGTTATTATGTATAGTGTGGTATGGAATATCTACCTATATATTATTTCCTGTCCATCTGTCTGCCTGTCTGTATCTATCATCTAGGTATCTTGTTCAATGATAAAAATCATGCTAATTAATTTAGTCACTAGTTAACATACTTATGATGTATTTTATTTTTGAAATGAAAGTATTTTAAATCATACATTCAGCTATTTCAAAATATATATGAATGTTATTGTTAACTATATTACCCATGGTGGCCAATAGATTTCCAAAGAAATTCCTCACCACTCAAGGGTGGTATTCTTTCACCAACATGCACCCACCTCTCTGGAGCTTAAGCCTTGGTAGCCACCATGTTCCTCTCACCTTCTAGCAGTTTAATTTGTTTTAATTTTTTTCTAGAGAACAATTAAGAGTTCACATATTTATGATATACAATAATATTTGAATATACACACACATATATTGAATATATATTCAAATATACATTGTGGAGAAAGTATATCTCTCTGGAGAGCCTTATTTATCTAGAAATATTAGAATGAAAACCTAGTTAAAATTAATGAACAAAGATGACTCAGCAGTGAGGCATGTACATTGTTTTCGAAGAACATCCGAGAGGAGTTGCGAGCACCAAATCAGATAGCTTACAACCACCTGTAAATCAAGTTACAGGAGTTCTGAGACCCTCTGAGGATACCTACTCAGACATTGTGTGTATACACTCAAGAAGGCATACATATATACATGTAAATGATGACAAACATATCTACAAAACATTAATGAAGTAATAAGATGAATACAGTTGATAATACCAAAGATTTTTTTTTAATGTTACTGATTTTTATCAGGTTATCTTTCCCCTGCATTCTCCCCGAAATGCTCTTATTACTCTGTTATTGTTGATTTTAATTGTGTGAATAGTTGTTTTAAAGTATATAACGTCGGTGCCATCATTTTCTCCTGATGATTGATGTCCGCATAGTTGTACATGTTACTTTGAATTCTTTAAATTAAATTTCTCCCCATAGTTTCTGAAAGCAGGCATTATATCAGTATTTTTTTTTCTTGAGTGAATTTTGTCTCAGGCCACTCCCTCAAGAAGTCCAGGATAGTCTCAGAATACATTTCATAAAGTTGTTTTTCTCTTTGTTGTCATGGAGACAATTGCTTTCAGAAAATATTGTTTATCAGTAGTACCCTGTGGATGCTTCTCAGGCCCCTGCTTCTTCAGTAGCATCTGATAAATGTGGCTAAACCAGTAGCTCTCCCATCATTGCACACATGGGACATTCACTTTCTCATACAGCATGATCTCTTTCCCACAGAATACTGAGGGTCTGCTAGCCTTTTCTTACAAAATTGTTGTTGCTTTGCCTCGACTCTGTGTGCTTTCTTTTGCAAACCTCTTGGGGATTTCAACCAGACTCAGAAAATTCACCTGTCCTTATCAAATTTTTGTTTGAGAGTTATTACTGCCTTGTTTTCAAGAAAAAATAAAAAAAAATTTAGTTTCCTTAACAGTGTGTCTTGGTCTGTTTTGTTGGAGTTCTGGAGAAAAGAAAGTTGCTAAAATTCAAAAGCAAAGTCCTCTGTGAGGTGCAGACTCATGTTAATCTTAGACATTAAGAAAAATTCTCTGAGATTCTTTTGGTGGCCTGAGTTACGCAGATCACAATGTGTTTTTACATATCACTGTTCAATGCTTGGATTTCCCAATCACATATAAATAAGTCTCTGTTCAAGTTATCCATATGAAGTTTTAAATTATTTTATTTAGAGACTTATCAAGTTTGAATAACTTGGGGTTTGTAATATGGCTCAAATAGCACACCGGTTAAGATCACTGGCAGCTTTCCTGGCACCCACAGGGCAATGCAGAACAATCTATAACTCCAGTCCCAGCGATCCAAAGACACAGGCGTATGTAGATTGTGCACATACACATGCAACCAAATCACTCATGAAAACAACAACAAAACAAAATAAAACAAAAATAAAAAATGAAGTAACTTATACTATTTTTATTCTTTTTTCATATAATATTTTCAGCACATATATGTGTGTGTGTGGACATTGACATACATACAAAACAATAAATGTGTTAAGAGTTGTACATGGTATGATAAAACACAGACAAGCTTTTATTTGGCTATGACATTACAGTTTAACAACACTCAATTATCAGCTTTGTGTCCTAGGATATTTTATGATACAGAATTTCTTTTATTTATTGACTAAAATAATTGTGTTATCGTCAAATTCCCTTTATAACTTTCTTAGTCATTGTTCTAATGCCATGTTTTATTCTCTTTACCATATAAACTGTTTCACATAAAATATATGCTTTGAAAATCTTAATAGAATAATATGAATTTCCAATTTAAAATATTTAACATATTAATCCTGGAATGTATCTTCTGAAATGACATTTATGTCTCAATTTTGACTATTATATCCTAATACCTATTCTTGCTTCATCAACATATTCAGTGAAAGGATGACACAAATCCCCCATCAGTCAAATACCCTATTAAAAAAGAATTCAAAATTCCACGAGGTATATGACAGTTGAATTTATTGTGTCTTCTTAAAATCCTTTAAATTCTTTTCACTGTCAAAGAAGTCTCTCTTTTAAGGGATTAAACGCCAATTGTGTTGTACAATTTTCTGTGATTTGGAACTTATGACTAGATTTGGATGATTAAGCTCATCTTAGCGACTTTCACAAGAATGTACACATCTCATGCTTTGTTATGGCTTTTGCAGACCAGAATGCAGAGACTCTCCATTTGATAAATTGTTTGTGATGCTATTGTTTATTTTGGTGTTGAATAGATCTCTTTGCTGTTAAACTACTTATTTTTATTTTTGTAATTAGTTAGTAACCAGTGAGTCATTAGATTCAGTTGTTTGAAACATCTTGTCACAGAATAGTGTTCTGTCAGTTATCAATTGTCTTTAGAGTTCATAGATGATATCTCACACCAGTTATGAAATTACAGTTGCCGAAAAGATAACATTCAGAATCAGACAATACTTCTGTATCTCATCACTGAACTCAGGAAAAGAGAGATCTTTTCCCCTTACAACCTACTTTGTAACTTTGAAAATCACTTAAAAATTTGGATTTATTGTTGTCTGCTTTGAGAGGTGATAATGATCAGCGATTTTATTCATGGTGAAAATGCAGTCTATGAAATCCCTCTAATCCACAGTATTTCCTTCATTGTAGCTCCGTGTATCCAGGAAACATCCTTCTGATATCAGGATATAGTATGATAACCTTATTTTTCTTTAGATGTGGTATCAGTCAATTTTTCAAGGAAAAGTTCAATTTTTTATTTTAATGTCAAACAGAATTTAGAAATCTAAGAACTGTGCATGCTGAATATGGTAAGTGCTTTGGAAAGTATTGCCACTAATGAAAGTCAGTGTGTTAAATTTGTGAATACACTTTTTAAAAACCATGTGTACATAGTCATACCCACCTTCACAAGTTGTCTTGTGACTCTTTCTCATTCAATATTCACCTTTTTCTTCTCTAGGGAAAATATTAAGTTTAACCAATATTGATATTACCATATATTTTCTCTACAATAATTGATGTACAATAAATTCATGGCAATTAATGCTAAAACATCTCAAAAATTCCAGCCAGGCAAAATAATCAAGATTTATTTGTCATATTTTATGCTTAACTATCTTTTGCTGAAGTTTCATGGTCAAAAGCAGATGTTAAGGATATTGATAATTTTGGGTACCATATAATAAATTTCTGTAGAAGTCTATTTTTCTGTTTGTATTGAGTTTTATATGAAGCATGTTGCTATAATTGTGCTTAGATGGTGATTTCTAACAATATGTATGTATGTGTTTGTGTTGTGTGTATATATATATATATACATATGTACACATATATGTTCACACACATATGTATCTATATGCTGACTTCAAATGATAACAGATTCTAAATACTAAAGTAATCTTATTCCCACATTTGATGCTATACTGACTTTTCTGAATTTTCCTGAAATTTTAACAAGCACATTCTGTATATTTTCATAATATAGCTAAAAGTCACTGCATATATATATATATATATATATTATTTTCTATGGCTGCATGATACTTTATTCCATGTGGATACATTGCCTAATCATTGGCCATTCCTTTTGAATATTTAATTGCAAATTTCACAACATTAAAGGCCCCTTCCTTATTTCTATATACCTATTTCAAAGAATAAATTTATAGAAACTAATATTTTTAACCACATGATTAGCCTGATAATCCATGTTTTCTCATTATCTTTATAATTAATTGTATATTGGTCCCATAGGTAAGATATGTTATCTGAAGCCTTGGTTTTAAAATGACCTCTTGCTTTGTCTCTCATACCAGTTATTTCTAGTAATTATTTTGAATTTTCAGGTAAGTATGGGACTTATGAGTTACACCACACACAGGCCACAGGAAAAGCCTCTCTAGTTTACTTTAGTTCATGGGTGTTGAATCCAACTACACGTGAAGACCTACTCTTCAAATGACTTTGGTTTCTGTTGATAAACATTTAGAGAAATTTCATTTTGGCAGACAACTGGGTGCTATTTCCCTTTGTGGGGGTAATTAATTTGCAAATTTGGGCAATAAAACATAGTTTTCTTCTCTTTTAACTAGACAATGTTTCCCATCGTACACTTGTGAGTTCTAAATCATAGGTTACAAAATCAGCCAAGTTATGTTATCTCATGTCTAGTCTATGAGATGAACTCTGACAGTGCGTTGTGGGGTACTGACACAGATTCTGTTATCTTTAAAACTTTAGGTTTAAGGCTTTTGTTATCTGCTGAGAGGAGTGACATGAATTACTATCCTATCCAAGTGACTCATGGATAGATGTCCTCTCATTACAGCTGCTCAAGAACAGGCTAGGTCTCAGCCTCTGCACTTGAAATACAAGCTGTCACCCTTCTCATAGAAAGAAAGATCCAGAAGTTTGGATTTTTCTGTTCTTAGACTAAAGAAAGATAGACAATGAGAGTGAAAATTCTTCTCATGTCCTAAAATATGCCCATAAAACTACCATGCTGAAAATTACTTCCAGTTTTATTTCATCTCACTGAAGAACATTTTAAAGTGGTTAAAGGTTACAGGCTACAGGATGAGTTAAATAATTACAAAATTTAAAATGTATTCTTATTATTTTAAATTATGTATATGCTTATGTGTCTGTGTGGGCATGTGCTTTGTGAATGAGGGCACGCAGAGAGGCCAGAAGAGAGTGTAAGCTTTCCTGAATATGGAGTTGCAGGTGGTTATCATCTGTATAACTTGGGTGCTGAGAACTTGGGAGAGTAGTCCACACTCTTAACTGTTGAATGTTCTCTCTAGCTCTGTGCAATTAGAATTATTATAACAAAACTTAGCTTTTCCCTAAATTTAGTTTTAATTATACTTGTTGAAAGATGAGTTTTTATGAATAGGTTATATTTAGGGATATATATGTAGATACAAATGTGTGTGTGTGTGTGTGTGTGTGTGTGTGTGTGTGTGTGTATACAATACCAATTAGTGAAAAAAGTGGCCATGAATTTATGAGATAGCCAGGAGGGGTTTATGAGCAGAGAATGGAGGGAGGAAGGCAAAAATACTGTAATTATAATCTCAAAAATAGATAAAAAAGTAAAAAGAAAAGATAAATTATGTCAACATTGTTCCTAAACAATTCAACTTATTTATGTCTATAAAGAACATTTGTGTTTTATAACTGTCCTCCTCACTCATATTAAACACACTTGACTGCACTCTGTCCATGTGATGAAGCAATGAAGAATATTCAGCTTCTCCCAGCAGAAGTGTGCTGAACTTGCTTTGGAACACTTTACTCCTACCCAAGGTTCCATGTTCATGGTAGTCCTCACTTTCACTAGATGTAAATAATCTCTTTCACAGATCATTCAGTTTACTCTTCTTGTCTTCTTCGGCAGATCTATGCAATATTCGAATGTTTGTAAAGTATATGACTGTTATCTTTGCCTTGTCATTTCTAGCATCTCTTTCCTTTTATACCACCAACAGGACAAGTAGCCATCAGAGTGGCATGAAGGAGGAAAATCATAGTATTATGTACAAATGTTGACTATGAATAAAAATACAAATACATGCTTACCTTGGAAGACTCAAGTTTGTGATTCCTTGGGTAGGAAAACAAACTACCTTCCTTGTTTAGGGTATACAAATCCCCATTGGTTATGTGCCACTGCTGGGTAATAATGAACTCAAAGATATTCCTGGGAATGTAAGTCTGTTATATTCTTCCTGGTGTCTTGATATGCCCTAAACTGAATAAAGAAAAACAGTCCCAGGGTAAAATGCAAGGTTTAAAAGCATTGTCAAAACTTGGTGTGCTGAATTGTCACTTCAGGAGTAAAAACAACTAAATGAAACATTTGAAGCCATTCTTAACTACAGACTATATCTAGCCTGGGCTACAGAACACTATGTCTGATCCCCCTCCACACTAACCTCCCACCCACGCATACACAAAAATTGCTTTGATACTTAGATTAAGACTTGAAGTAGCTACTGATTTGTTCTGGAATAAACATACTGTGGCGTACTCCTAGGTTTTCTCTCCATCATGGCTCCTTGAATTTACAAATTGTGCTAGCATACTCTTGAATTCATCTCCACACTTTCAGTATGGTTTGGCTTGTTTACAAATTTAGAAATTCATATGAACAAAAAAAATGCCATTTTTTTTTAAAATTTTATTATTGTGAATATGTGTATATGAGGATCTTTTACAGGCATGTGTATCTGTGCACCACAGGAATACCTATTGCTTTCAAGGGTAGCAAAAGGTGCTGCATCCTCTAGAACTGAAGTTACAGATTTGTTGTGAGTTTATATGTGGATGCTAGGACCTGAACCTGGGTCCTCTGGAACAGCAGCCAGCTTTTTGCCATGGTAGTAGCATCTCTCTGGTCCTTCAATAACATTTGTTTAAACATGAAGATTTAAAGTAACACATGGAATCAGTCAATATGAGGTTTTGCATTTTTTCTATTAATGAAATTAGTCTAGGGCTATGAAACTATTAATTCCTGATGTGGCAGCAATTTATTCTATTGAAAATAAGACTTTTATGTGACTCTTTTCTAACAGCATGTATCCATAGCAGGGATGGAAATGTGGGAAAAGGAAGAGAGAATGTATGGATTCAAGAGAGAAGATATGATGGGTGGATGCAAGAGGATAGTGTTAGGAAGTTTAGAATTTTGCCCAAGGATTACCCCTGAGCTCCTGTGATGTTATAAAAACACTTTTGCCAGTTGCTGCTAGGCAACACTGTCTGACTTTGCTCCACGGTCATTCTAAGATGAGATCAATCCTCTGAAGCTTTTCTGAATCAATTACTAACTTGAACAATGACGCGATTCAAGGACAGCCACAGAGAGCTGAGAGACAGATAGGTAACAAGATCAATGGTGCCCACAGACTGTGTGGGGAGGAGCCTAGGGAACAGCTGCCATAGGAAATCTCACAAGAACTCAATGCCTGTGACAGTCACCTGGGAGAGAACTTCAGGGGAACATACTTTTTATCATTGCCTTCTCTCAACACTTTCACTAGAGATATTATTATGACAAATGTTCTCAGATAACTGATTTTTACCACAGATGTATTTTGACCCCTGTGTGTGTGTATGTATATAATATGTTACATAATATATTACAATGTGTGTGATTGCATTTATATTTGGAGAATAAGTACATAAGGTTTTTAAAATTAAGACTTCAGGGAAGATATTTGTTATTTCAACAATTTTCTTATTTTTATGAAAGTCAAATGAATTTTCCTTTGGGGTACTACATGCATACATAGATAATAAAGTCATATGAACAAGTAGCAGTTGACTATTAAATTTCACAGCTTCCTATATGATTAGATATTTAGAACCTTTGAATCAAATAAAATAACCAATGAATTATATGTCTAATTACTATAATATGAAAGTGAACAATTAATACTAGTCATCTTATGACAGGAAGTAGAATCACCTTGGAGATGGGTCTCTGGACAGTTCTGTGGGGAATTACCCTTTTACAACAGTTTGAAACAAGAAAATCCAGTCTCTGTATGTTGTACCATTCCCTAGACAGGGACTTCTGGACTGTGGAAGAGTAGAGGAAGTGAACAGAACATGAACCCATTCATTGCTCTTTGATCCTGATTGTGGAGATCATATGACTAGCTCCTTCAAGCCTCTGCCTCTGTAACTTCTCTGTCATCATACACTATGATCTGTAGATTTGCGCTACATAAATGCTTTCTATTTTAATTTGTGTTGTTTAGAATATGTTCTTATAGCAACTGGATATAGAAAACATTATATATATATATATATATATATATATATATATATATGTGTGTGTGTGTGTGTGTGTGTGTGTACATGTATATGTATATATGTATGTATTTGTGCATATAATCACTTTTACATTTCTCCTATTTTTTTCTCATTAAATATCACAAGAAATGGTATGGTTGTCATTGGCTGTGCATTTGTATGTACACTTCGGATTATTTAGTTATTTACAGGTTTTTTTGTTTTGTTTTGTTTTGGTCATCTGGATCTTCATCAAAACACATTAGCTGGCCAGTATCCATCAGGCTGTCCTAAGAAGTTTTCTTGCTTAGGAAAACATTAGCATGAAAGTAAATGATTTAGGTTGAGAAGATTTATAGGAAATTTACAGGTGAATACGTAAGTGAAAAGAGGCAGATGTAGGTATGTGGAAAGGCATGCGATTCATGTTTCAGATTGAGGAAAGTTGGTGATAAGAATATTTCTATTGTGCACAGGAAAAAAGTGTAATGATAATTATGAAAGTACTAAGTGGTCAGTCCTCAAAATATATACATACAAGTCACAGTAAATGTGCTTAGCAGATTCATTTTGTGTGTGTGTGTGTGTGTGTGTGTGTGTGTGTGTGTGTGTGTGTAAGCCATGAATTTGAAAGGGAGTAGGGGTAACATGGTGATTGCAAGGAGAAGAGGGAGGAGAACGTATATATTTATGTTTCAATTAAAATAAATACTTTTAAAAAGATGCGTGGATAAAATATCCCTTTTAAAAAGAGTTTAGTAGGAGAGAATTCTACTCTAGATACTGCATAGATACCTGTAACAAGGAAGAGATGTCTATCTTTTCAAAGGATATATGTAGTTATATCTATGTTTCAATAAAGTTCTTTGTTTCCTCAAAATAATTTTCTGTCTTCTGCACTCCCTTATATTGGTTACAGGGGTATTTTTACATTTATTTATTTAGTTGTGTATATGGGAATGCATATGACCACTCCTGTCATGGTGTGAATAAAGAGGTCAGAGGATGGCTTGTAGGAGTCAGCACATTTCTGCTACTCTGTGGGTCTTAGTGATAAAACAAAGGACATCAGGTTTGGCTACAGGCTACCTTGCACTTGGAACCATTCAGGAGCTCACATTAATCTACAAATTAGGCTTTAAAGACATCTTATGTGTGCAACAAATCTTAAAACATTTGAAGTAAAATTCAATTTGCATAAGAATTGTACATAAAAAATAAATCCATACCACAAATTACTCAACCTTTAAATAAATGTGTGTTAATATTAATGCTTTTATTCTTAAACTTAATTTGACAGTTGTATTTTTGTTTGCAAAATTTATTTATGACTTGTATTTATCTCTGTGTATGTGTTTGTATGTGTGAGAAAGAGAGACAGACAGTCAGAAAGAGACAGAGAAAGAGAGAGAGAGACAGAGAATTAATTGGCACATCAGTGCATTGTGCATAGAGGCCAAGTGCTAGAGTTATAGGCTTTGTGAGCTGCTTGATGTGGGTTTTGTGAAATTAACTGAGATCCTCTGGGTTAAGTATTAGTTATTGTCTATATAGACTTATTTTGATTTTTGCTTGTTTTGAGTTTTCCTTCATGCTAATTTTACAAAAGTAAATTTGAATTTTGTGTAAATGTGGTTATTCCCATAGCAACGCTTATGTGTACACACACACAAAAAAAAAAAATACATATACAAACATGAACTACTTTAGGTATTAGGCAGAATGAATTTTCAAAAAGAATATGCTGGTTCGACAAGACCACCACTTACATCAACACATATAAATTCCTATTACCTTACCTTACACTATATACTCCTATGTCCATTCAGAAAGAGTAATTATGAGGGAGTCTTCCACTTCAAGAAAGTTAAATTTACTTCCTTGTAGTCAATTCTTCTACTGATAATTCCTATTAATTTTTAATAGTTTATTCATTTTTCTTGAGAATTCTCTACTTATATGCAATGAAAAAATGGTAGTATTTTCATTTTCAATTCCCCCCACATCCTCTCTAATATTATCTCCTCCTAAATTCAAAGCACTCTTTTTTTTTTTTTTTGCTAAATCCAATTAATTTTGGTCATATGTGCTTGGTATGAGGGCTTTGACTACAACATAGGCAGCCTACATGTGCCCACACATCCCCAAAAGGAAGATTATTCATCCTATATCATCATCAACTTCTCATACCTCCTCAGAAAGGGAAGAGCACATTCCACAGTTTATGCTGGAATTTCTGCTGGCAATTTGATGTTTTTTTTTTTTTTTTTAGTTTTGCATACAATAAAGTTTTGTAACTCCCACTGCTGAATAGCAGTTAATTGAATTAATAACTTGCTGTGGATGATTGATTGATAAATAAAGTGCTGACTGGCCAGTAGCCAGGCAGGAAGTATAGGCGGGACAAGGAGAGAGGAGAATTCTGGGAAGTAGAAGGCTGAGTCAGGAGTTGCCAGCCAGACACAGAGGAAGCACGATGTAAGATATCTGTAAACCATGAGCCACATGGCAAGTATGTATAGAAATGGGTTAGTTTAAGATATAAGAACTAGATAGCAAGAAGCCTGCCATGGCCACACAGTTTATAAGTAATATAAGCTTCTGCATGATTATTTTATAAGTGGGCTGTGGTACTGCAGGGGTTTGGCGGGACCCAGAGAGAAAAATTCCAGCTACAAATGGCACCCATTGTGGGGCAAGAGTTTCCACCTAAAATCTAAAAAAGCTTAAAAAAAAAAAGAGAGATTCTAAAACAGAGCTAAAAACAGCTTCCTAGTTGTCTCTCTCAAGTTAGCTGCAGCCTGCGTACTTGAGCTACTATATGGCAGGTTCCTGGTGTGTGGGCTTGACCTGCATGCAACATGGCAGATTGCAAGCCACACAGTACACTGCGGGGTGGATATAGCTTTTGCTAGTTTAAAAAAAAAAAAAAAAGTGTTTGTGGGCTACATGCTTCTTTGACCGAAGTATCCACCGATTCTGAGAGTCAGCGGACACCATGGCTCCCAGAGCTGATAGTAATTATCTCCACCATGTTGAAAAGCTTAACTGGGTAGAGCTAACAGCCAAGACTTCTGCTTCAGTACAGCTGCTGCAGTTTAAAACAATAGGTACAGAATAAGACAGATTCGGATGGAATAGTTTACAATGTATGTAAAAATGTACGTAGGCTTGAAAGAAAGAAAAAAAAGAGAAATATATTCAATTATATACAATTATATAAAGAAATGGATAGTCTTTAAAAATAAAGTCTTTAAAGAGACAGTAAAGTTAATATAAAAAAAATAATCCATCTAAAGATGGATATTACACAGAGAATCTGGATTGTGTTGTCTTTGGGATTTTTAACTACAGAGAGTCATTCGGTTGTAAAGCCTGCTAGTTAAACCAATATGTATATTTTAAGGGTATCTTGACTTCAAAATTGGGATCTAAGGATTTGTTATTTCAGAAGGTAGGCTCTGCTTTTGTTTCCACAGAAAGCAAGAGGCTATGGATTTGTTCCAGATTAAGGTACATCACGTTTGACCAGCCACTACCCCCCAAAAGGTCTCTTATGACACTATGGCCCAGATGATCCAACATCCAGAATGTTTTCAAGGCAACTGGATTAGACAATACAGCCTTACAGACTACACCATAACCCTAAAATTTTCTTTGTGTCCCCATAAGAATACAGTGCCCTCATCCAGCAGGAAGTAGTATGAGAAACTACTCCCAAATTCCCAAATATACCAAACTGGCTTTGGAGATGGAACTGGCACACTCTTTCTCTAAATCCAAGCATATTCCTAAAAAATAAGGTTGAGAGATTTTTATGTCCCATATTAGAAGAGCCCTCTGATGTGGAACAGACAAAATCCAATATTTTTATTTAAAGCAGGTTGAGTATAAATGCAATCTCTTTCTAAAGAAGAAATGGGGATATAGATATGATATGATGAAAGGGTAGATTAATGAACCTACTTTTAAAGAGCAACAACTTGTTTAGAAATGTTTTACATTGCTATGGATTTTAGTTTATTGATACAAGTTTAAACTTAATTTTGTTATACTATATATATATTTCTACTCCTGTTTGAGGTATTATGTTTATGTAACTCATCTAGATTGTAATGGATAATTAAAAAATACAGATTAATAATTAGACTTCTATGATAGGCAAACATGTAGCCATGTTAGTTAAGTTTTCTAGGTATACATAGATATATTTCAGATAGACAGGTAATCTTCAAACACTTCAAAGACCTACAGAATATGGCATTTAAAATGTTTTAAAAATTTACACTTTCTGGACAGTGAGACATGTCTGCTCCTGGCAGCACCAATTTACTTCAGAGAGGATGATGGGCATCAAAGACTCTCTATATGGAGTTTATCTTCTTCTTGGCAAAAATAGCCATTTGGGCAAGAAACTGTTATTGCCTGGACTGCTTTGCAAAATGATATATCGACTGGACATGCAGAACCCATAGAAAGGTGACCACTGAACTTTGCTTGGCAAAATGGTCCTTCAGTTTCCTGCTTTGCAGAGGAAACTACCAGACACTCCACAGGACACAGAGAGAAGTGACTGGGAGACTCTAGGCCTGTGGGCTGAAGACAGATGCCCCAACTTTACAAAGGAACTTTGGATGACTGTCCAGGCTGCCAGGTGTCTCTGTCTACTCTTGCAAGACTCCTGAAAGTTGCTTGCATCCTCCTCCCTTTTCTCAGGTAATATTATATCCTTCTGAGGTCTTTGATGTAGTTGAAGAATAGATAGCTATAATTTCCTTAGTTATGATTAAAGATAAGTTAGATATGAAACCTTAGACTCACAAATATAGGATAGATAGGATATCTTTTCTAATTTTGCCAAATACAAATAGACTAGACTTTATAAATAGACTAGATATTGTGACCATAATTCTTGCTTAATAATTGTTTTGTTATATGTAATTTTACTATGTTAAAGTTAAAAACCTTCCTTTTTGAAAAAAAGAAAAGAAGAAGTGCTGAGGATGATTGATTGCTTGATAAATAAAGTGCTGATCGGCCAGTAGCCAGGCAGGAAGTATATGCAGGACAAGGAGAGAGGAAAATTCTGAGAAGTAGAAGGCTGAGTCAGGAGTCACCAGCCAGACACAGAGGAAGCATGATGTAAGATACCTGTAAGCCATGAGCCACATGGCAAGTATATATTTATAGAAATGGTTAATTTAAGATAAAAGATCTAGATAGCAAAAAGCCTGCCACAGCCATACAGTTTATAAGTATTATATGCTTTTTATAAGTATTATATGCTTTTGCATGGATATTTTATAAGTGGGCTTCCGTACTACAGGGGTTTGGCGGGACCCAGAGAGAAACATTCCGGCTACAATAACTGATTGAGGTGGTATTGTGTTCCCCAAAATATTGTGCACCCTAATAAACTTATCTGGGGTCAGAGACAGAACAGCCACAATATTAACATAGAGGATAGGCAGTGCTAGCACACGCCTTTAATCCTAGCATTCCAGAGGCAGAAATCCATGTGTTCAAGGATATAGCCAAGCATGGTGACTCACACCTTTAATCCCAGAAAGCAAGCCTTTAATCCCAGGGAGTGAGGCAGAAAGCAGAAAGATATATAAGGCGTGAGGACCAGAAACTAGAAACACTTGGCCTGGTTAAGCATTTCGGCTGGTTAAGCTTTCAGGCTTCTAGCAGCAGTTCAGCTGAGAGCCATTCAGATATGAGGACACAGAGGTTTCGAGTCTGAGGAAACAAGATCAGCTGAGAAGTTGGCTAGGTGAGGTTAGCTGTGGCTTGTTCTGTCTCTCTGATCTTCCAATGTTCACCCCAATACATGGCTCAGGTTTGATTTTATTAATAAGAACTTTTAAGATTCCTGCTATATCTACTAATTTTACTCCATTTTTGATCATAGCTGTTTCAGTATAGTATCATCTACCTATCATGGAGCTGGTTTCTCATGAACACATTTGAAGAATGAATATTTCTCTCTCTCTCTCTCTCTCTCTCTCTCTCTCTCTCTCTCTCTCTCTCTCTCTCTCTCTGTCTCTCTCTGTCTCTCTCTCTCTGTCTCTCTCTATATATATATATATACATATATATATGGTAAAAATTTACAATGAAATTGCAAATTTATAGAATGTATATGGTTTTCAGTTTTATTGGGTATTGTCAGATTTTCCAAAGCATTTACTCCAGTTTAAAGCACAGGCCACATTTGAGGCTCCATATTAACTTGTTGCATTGGTGCAATGGTATGACAAGCTAAAAAATAATTTTGATTAGTTTTCAAGGGAAATTTATAGAAGACTTTACATTATATTTTATTTTTAAACAATATTAATAATAGAGAATGAACTGGGTTACTCATGGATATTTAGTGTTATGTCTAAAAATAATTTATAATTAAAATTATATCATTATATTGGTTGAAACAATCTCCCATAAATGCATCATCTTTAGTTTGCAATCACCTACATTTTTTTTCTAAATATTTGTTTGCTGAGCCTTTTAACACACTGGTAGACAAGTTCCATCAGGAGGTTACCCACCACCCATGGACTAAAAGATAACAGCATTCTGAAGCACAGAAAATAGTATTAGTAGAGTGCTTAGCCATAAATGGGACCTCTGTATCACCACCTCACCAGGTTTGGGGCCATCCAAAAAGAAATGATCAGAATGATTATAAGAGCCAGATATCAAAACATTGCCATGACTGGACCACTGCTGTTATGAATTCATAGTATCTGGGATTGCCTGCATAAAATGTGCACAAGGTCAATGAGTCAGCATTATAGCACCAAGGGAGAAAAGGGTCAAGAGCTTCCACCCCTAACTGGGCAGATATGGATAGCTGCTGAC
Source organism: Peromyscus aztecus (assembly GCA_902168405.1). NCBI lineage: Eukaryota > Metazoa > Chordata > Mammalia > Rodentia > Cricetidae > Peromyscus > Peromyscus aztecus. Next base: position 29,353 of record CABHPQ010172947.1, read on the forward strand.
TTCTTGAAAGTAGCAAGAGTCAGTTTCCTGAAAGATGTGGCCTCTGCTGGGTCAGCCTAGCAAGAGTAGATAGCTATACCCAGGAGTATATGGGAGCACAAATTGCATTCAATGTGCTATTAAATAGAGGAAACAAAGTTGGGAGGAGGGAGAGGTGGAGGTAGATCTAAGAGGAATTAGGAGAAGAAGGGAGAATATAACCAAAGTGCATTGCATGAAATTCTCAAAGAATTAATAAAAATTATGTTAGAAAATGTAGTGACACTCGCCGGGCGTGGTGGCGCACGCCTTTAATACCAGCACTTGGGAGGCAGAGCCAGGCGGATCTCTGTGAGTTCGAGGCCAGCCTGGGCTACCAAGTGAGATCCAGGAAAGGCGCAAAGCTACAAAGAGAAACCCTGTCTCGAACCCCCCCCCCAAAAAAAGAAAATGTAGTGACACTCACAAATATTTAAAGCCTAATAGTCTACAGTGATGTCATGTTGGTGTAAGAATTCAGTAGAAAACTCTTGTGTTTCCAAATGTAATGATTTCTTGCCTGTGAGTGTGGTGGATCTATGTATTGAATGATGTATTTATATTCACTCTGTAAACACAAAATACTTATGTATGTAATGAAGTCACAGATTAAAAGTCACTTAAGCAATTAAAACATAGAAATAAACAATTTCTTTCCATCTATTCCACCTTGTCTTGTAAGAATAAATTTTTAAAAATGTTTCTTTTGGTAATTGACAAATTTTTCCATTAGCTATATTTAATAGAATATGAATAGGACTGTATATTTATAATATGTATAAACTTGTAGTTCTGAGTATCAAACCCTGCTAGGCAAGTGCTCTATACTATTGTTCCACCCCAGTCTAAATTATCATTATTTTTAACATTTGATATCTTAGCTACCATTTCTTTTCAACACTCTCAATTCTTGTCTAGGAAACAAGTATTTGTTTTTATTATTTATGAAATAAATGGGATTTTTTTGGTACAAAAATTTCAAACTGTTGTAATACTTCTGTTTTTTTACAAAGTTAAATATGCATGGCTACTGATGAGAACATTATTTTCTACCAGAGTTGTTGAATAACTAGAGTTTTAGATATTTAGATTTGTTTTAAGTGACAATGGTTTTCATTTGGATACATGTTTATTTTGTGCAGATAGGGAGTGTTAATTTTGATGTGCTGAGTAAGTCATTGGATTGCTCTTAACTGGCTGTTTTGATCATTAGCTTAAAACATAGATAAAGGAGAGTGACAAGTAACAGAATGCAGATCATGGATGTTCAATCTGTCAAACATTTGTGATTCCTTTTAAAGATTTAATTCAATAGGAAGAATTGGGACCTGGTGATGCAAGCATGTAATGCCTGATACATAAGAGGCAAAAATGTTCAGATGTTCAACGCCAGACTGGGCAAAATAAAAAGTTTAAAAGGATTGAGGGTACAGCTGAGTAGTACAGCATTAGCCTAGTGCACACCATTCGCTAGGTTCAATTCAGGCTCGAAGGAAAAAAAGGATGCTTCTTCTCCCTCAACTACACTTCCTCCCAACTTCAAAATTGAACTTTTTGCAATGCCCATGAAATCTTCAACACAAGAATGAACAACACTGTGATGGTGCATATCGATTGCAAAACCAGACAGCAGCTAGAGTCAGTTAGAAGACAAGCCTGTGGGAGGGGCAGTAAGAATTATCTGAGTAGCTTAACTAGGGTGAAAAGTGACTGGTTAACTGTGGGTGGTACCACCACGTAGGGCTCTTGTTTGCTCCTTTCAAATGATCCCTACTTAGTTGTCAATCTCCAGTCTGCAAAATCATCAAACAAGATGGGCCTGGCTTCTGAAACTCCAGGCTAAAATCCTATTTGACTTTTTAACCAAGAGGACAGTATTTTGCCTGGCCAGCCTCACGAGGAAAACTGCAGTTACCATGTCTGAATTGGTGCACAGCAGTGGAGGGCCCACTCTGAAAAGAACAATGAAGAATTAAAGGAAGAATGGGATCCTGCTCAGGTTCTTACATATATCTGAGTTCCTCACCCACTGGAGACATCATTATTTGGGGCCTCTGCCTTGGCCCCATATCTCGGATATATAGAGATTATTCTCTCCTGTTCTATTGCCAGAACTTGGCCTCTGTCTTCCTCTAGGCTCTGCTTTTGTGAAACAGCCGGAACCTTTTGTATGTGGACCTCTCAAGTGAGAAAATCCCATGGTTGTAATGGTCCACCTGACTACTATTGGTGCAACTCCAAGGAGAAAATATTTGAAGCCCAGAACTGTTTACAGTTCAGACACTCATGGGCACTATCACAGGTGATTCTCTTGCCTTGGTGTCTTCAGTAGTGGCTTGACAGCACACTCCCTGCAGCTTTGCTTAGCTCTTGACAATGCTCACAGGAGGCTTACAGTGATAGTTCATATATGACCTTGCCTGAACTGAAAGGTAATGTTATATAGTAGGACCCCATAATCTGTCGATAAATAGCTGCCTTCCAGTCTTTTATATGGTTTTGTATTTGAAACTTTTGAATATTTTAAATTGAGCATTAAAAAGCACAGTCTCACTGCCCTTTCCAATGTCTTTCAAATCCAGAGAGGCAGAATGCCTCTGGTAGGATGCTTTCTGACTGTGAAAAGGAAGGGAACAGATGCCTCCATTTCTTTACTGTTTAGGGAGCTGTTACAAAAATAAAAGATATTGCCATCCATTGGACAGTCCCTTGGAACCTGCACAGTAAAAGTTTCTGTGTAGCGATTGGACTCCAGAGCTTTTATTTCTCACATCTGAAAGCAGCTTCTTTCTTGAAATTGACCAGTTCCCTTGTGGCTGCTTCTGCCATAGTCAATGTGGTTGAGGGTGGATTATGGGTGGCATGTTCCTGCCTGATGCTTTCTTTTCTATCCTTCGGTTTTTCCTTCTTCTGAAATCAATAGTTCAATAACTCATGGCTAAACTGCTAAAAATAATAAGAATAAGAATACAACTTGGAAACCGATAACAAGAATGCAGACAAAATCAGACTATGGAGAGAGAGAGAGAGAGAGAGAGAGAGAGAGAGAGAGAGAGAGAGAGACAGAGAGAGACAGAGAGAGAGAGAACAGAGAGAGAGAGAGAGAGAGAGAGAGAGAGAGAGAGAGAGAGTTGTTTTACATTGTACTCTTTACATTGTCCTCTTTTCAGATTGTTCCTAGTCTGCTGGGAAGTTCTAGATCCTTTCATAAAATGTAAATATTTTTAGCTTTAAAAGAAAACTATAATCCAAATATTGATATGAGCTGTGATAGGACCTGTTGTGGGCTTAAAGCAAGACATTTGGAAGAGACAACACCACTGAAAATGTTGCCAGCCATGTTTGATGCTATGCCACAGTGATGCGGATTTCTTTACATTTCCCAAGACTGGAAAAGAGAAGAAGATGAGACACTTCAATATTAATTCTCAAACTGACTTTCAATGATTAACTTTCATAGCTTTTGAATAGCTTCTAGATACATCAGAAATATTGATCTAAAATTTAATTCGGTAGCTATATATATCTCGATTGGCTCTGAAAATTATAAATTTGTAAACTCAAGTTTCAGTTGCTTTTGGGGTACTATCTTACAAGGACACCAACGTACAGTATGGCTTGTTAAGGAAGGGAATGGCTCAGTTGCCTTTAGCCTACTGGCTATGGGTGAGATAGGACCTCTGATGATCTTTTCTGTATCGAACACACAGATTGCAAGCCCAGTGCCACTCTGAGATCTTTGGCAGCAGTTAACTCTGCAGCTCACACGATTGAGCCTGTATGATAATGAGTATTCAGAGACGGGTAATGCCTGGGGGCCACTCACCAACCTAAGACAGGGCACCTGTGTAGCCTGGGCAGGTGTCTCCATGACAGGTAAGGTGACATGCTGACGTCCCACGCAACCCAAGTCAGAAGCTCATTTTTTAATAAAAGGGGGACCTGTAGGGCCCTGGCCCCTGTTTTGGGTAACTGTTGCCTTGCTTGCGGACCTTGACCTTGATATTCTCCCTATGCTAATTCCCTGACAGGTTCCACCCTCCTGAATGCTTAAGGGAAGTTCCTTGCCTGGTACCCTGAATAATGGGCATTAACAGATTAGAAGCAAGATTGTAAAACATCAGTAGCGAAATTCTGCCCTCCGGGGCCCTCCCATTGTGCTGTAAGCCTGTATTTAAGACCTCCTCCCCCCTTAAATAAATGACATTCAGCATTTAAAATTAATATATATATATATATTATATGTATATAATTGAATGAATACTGTGAATGTAGTCTATGAATACCACAAATGTGATTAATATCATGAGTGTAATTAATGAACATCATGAATGCAATTTAAAAAATAAATAAATAGTAAAAAAAAGAAATATTGATCTAAACAAATATATATAAAACATTGCTAAACATGAAATTTTACCTTTTTACCTCACCTTCCTTTATAAAATACATAAATGAGGCAGTGTTAAATAATGTTTTAAATATATTTAGGAAGATGAGTTTTCCTAAATTTTGGAATTTGTAGGTTGTGACTTTACACTTACTACTTACACTTATTATTTACTTATTGCTTACATTTATACCAAAAGCAAAGACTCCAGCAAAACATTTCCTTAACATTTATTCACTAAAATAACATCTAAACCAAGAAACTACAATTACTACTCTTTTTGTTTTTTATTTTGATGAAGATTCTCTTGAGGCTACAGAGACTTCGTGCTGAAGATAGAGCCTGATGGAAATAAATGTTTGCGTCTATGAGATTCAGGCTGGTGAGAAAACAATACACATTGCACCATTGAATTATTCCATTGTCTTCGGGTTACAGGTGACATAGATTCCAACTAGATTAATCAACAAGGGAGAACTGAGAAGGCAACATCCTGGGAAGGCTAACTAAAAGTGCTGATGTCATACAGAGGGGCCTCTGGAAGGAAGAATGGCCCAGCACTCTGGGTCTTAATTATTGATTACTTTGTGATATAGCTTATCATCAACATCTTAAAGTGGTTTGCAAATGTTCCTGTTTACAAAGCACTTATTTTTGTCATGACCTCAAATAGAAAGACTATATTTTGTAATTTCCATTTCAATCCATCTACCTGCTTCTCTTTCCAGAACCTTGACAAAAGAATGCATCAAATCAAATCTAATGAATCCATTAATCTCAATTTCTCCTGACTCAGCTAGAACAGTATGTTCATCCTTATCCTTACCAATCACATTTCTAAGTATAACTCATAGCATTATTAGAAACTTGGTCCTAGGATGTAGCAAAGACTATTGTTTCTTAAACTATCCTGCAAACAAGGTTAAAAAATAATAGTCATTCATTTTCTTGGTGGATTCTGTAGATCAGGGACTGAAGACTGCATATATTTGTTGCTTACGGTATATGTTCTCTTCATCCCAGAAAGTTCTGTGTAGTCAGGCTTACATGATATGCTGAAATGTGTGTACACACACACACACACACACACACACAGAGGAGAGAGAGAGAGAGAGAGAGAGAGAGAGAGAGAGAGAGAGAGAGAGATTACCTTATCTTTGCTAATGTATGAGTATAATCCACACAATGATACTTCTAACAAAGTCCATAATCCCAGGACTTATATTTGGTGGCATAAATAATTAGAGCATGCATAACACAAATTTTACATGACTAACTTTAGGATGGACAAATAACATCTTGATTGATATTCCTGTAAGATAGAAAACTATAGACAAAAGCAAATGTTGTTGGTTGTTTTAGCTCTTTTGAGGGACCTGTCACCAGCTCCCAAATAAATCACACATGGAGGCTTATTCTTAATTACAAATGCCTGGCCTTAGCTTGGCTAGTGTCTTGCCAGATTTTCATAACTTTAAATTATCCCATCTAGCTTTTGCCTCTGGGCTTTTAGCTTTCTCTATTTCTGTATACCTAACTTTCACTCTTTCTCTGAGGCTGGCAGTGTAGCAAGGTGGCTGGCCCTGAGCATCCTCCTCTCCTTGTTCTCTTGTTCTTTCTTCCCTCTTTATTAGATCATCAGGTATTTTAGACAGGAAAAGTAACACAGCTTCACAAAGTTAAACAAATGTAACATAAAAGAATGCAAGACATCTTTGCATCATTAAACAAATGTTCCATAGCATAAAGAAATGTAACACATCTTAAAATAATATTCTACAACAAGCAAAAATAGCAAACGTGAGAAAGGGAAGGTATTTGTAAGCAGCATAGGAGAAGAGTTCACAACTAGATTTCCATTGGTTTTTGCTTTAATGGCCAATATATTTTAGATTTCATCATGTTAATTATAATTTACTTTTCCAGTTCTGTCAAAATTTAGAAATATGTAATTTTGATCCCTGTCTTAATGTTAAATTTTTTATCATGCTTTTTTGCATTTGTGAATATTGATTTTGATTTTTCTCTTGGTTACTTATATGATAACTGTTTTATTTTCAGATAATTTTAAAGTGGTGTGTGTGTGTGTGTGTGTGTGTGTGTGTGTGTGTGTGTGTGTTTGCAAATGTGTGCATGTGCCTATGGAGGACAGAGGAGGGTCTCAAACCCTCCCTGGATCTGCAGTAGCAGGTGTACAGCATGGGTGCCGAGAACAAAACCTCCATTCCTCTAGAAGAGTAGTGAGCACTCCAAATTGCTGACCCTCTTCTCCAGCCCTTAGAATATATCTTTAGAAAACATTTTTAACCTAACAAAGACTTTGATCCCATTCTCAGCGTTCTTAATTTAATCCCTATTTATCGTGTCACTTTCTTTTTTTTTTAATTTATTTTATTTTATTTTACAACATAATT